>SKCR01007711.1:0-24465 GCA_019454045.1 Zanthoxylum bungeanum | reverse complement strand
ATGACTGCCTCCTTCCTGTACAGCCTTTGAAACGATCCTCATTAGTCCAAGATTGCCCCCGCCATATATTAAGTGCATATTCCTTGCTGCTAAGACTCGACCCAATTCCTGTGCTGCCTCTACGTATTGTGGTTTAGTACCAACACTAGTACCGCAAAACACACAGATGTTTTCAACTCGTCTTCTTGATGTGGCTTCCATTTTTTTTTTTTGTAGTTCTTTTTCAAATCAGGATGCCTTCAAAAGTGCAATGACGGGCTGAATTATAGTACCTGAAAAAGGGTGAGTAATAATAGCACTAATATCTTCCAGAGGACGATTGTTAGCTAAACAACAAAAGAAATCGTGAAAGGTCAAAAAGTCTGGATCCTGTCTACGAAAAAAAAGATAATTACAATAGAAAAGCGAATCAAAGCAATAATTAAGGCAACGGAATTGTGTACGCAATACGCCACTCGCTTAGTATAAATTCATTAGGATGTGTCTCAAGATTTCATTCCATATTCAGCCATCGCTAATGAATTGTTTCTCATCTTTGATTGCCAAACACAATTCCTTATGTCTTAAAATGCTTCGTTTGTGCCTTTCCCTACAAAAATAACACACAAAATTAAAAAGTTCACACAAAATATGAAAACAAATTACAACAATTGCATGGGTTGCCTCCCTGCTAGCGCTAAATTTTTCGTCTTCAGCCAGACGTGACTGAAATTCATCTGTTAAGGAGGTTTCAATGTCGTTTTGGATGTCCGATTAAAGACAATCCCGTGAGCGTTGCTTTTGAAGGGTCTCTTCCAACGGTAAAGTGGAAAAAAGAGTTTTGTCTCATTCAGTGCTCGTGCCACCTTTTTGCTCCTTGTTACTCCAGTGGTTCCTGCAAAGAAAGAAAGAAAATCAGGAGGTCTTATATGGTGCTTGACTTGGAATGGGAGTTCCATTCTGTTAAGCTTCTGAGTGATATCTTTGATTTGTACTCCCCAAAACAGCGATGTTTCTCCTGAATGCTCTGGATCTTTATTAAGTTCAGACATTTGCTCCTCCATTTGCTCTGTTTCTTGCTCCACCTTTTCTTCACAGATGTATTGTAAAATTTTTGTATTCAGCTCTTCATCTGTCATCTGTGAAATACATGTTTCAAAATTGTCAACCCGAGGATGCAAAGATGTTTCTGACATTAGGTTTTCATCCTCTGATACGACTGGAATGGATGGTTCAGATAGATCTTCTTCAAACATCAAGGGAAAGCATGCTCCAAGATCTTCATTTTGAGGATTGAATGTTTGATCCTCCGTTGTTGGTGCAGTTGGTACAAATAGATCAGCTTCATCCTCGTCAGAATCTGAATAATAGAAGTCAAATTGAGACTTTACCGGTTCGGGCTCCTGAACTGATACCTCTGGTTGTTGATACTGCTCAGCCTCCTCCTCTGTTGAAGTGTCTTTGTGGATTTCTGGGTACTTGAAGGCTTCATCAGTGTCATCTGAAAATGGTTCTTGAGGTATGTAGTCCTGGTTTTCTGTGAATTGTCTCATTTGATTTGTCATCCTCTGAATGAATTCTGATTGTCTCTGAATACTTTCAAGTTGCTTCAGGCTTGTTTCAAGCATTGTATCCAACTTTTCGTCCCATTTCTGGAACCAATCTTTGAGCATGTCAACCAATGATTCTTCCTCTGATTGTTCTGGTTCTTGATAAAAATCATAGGTGGATGGTGGATAAGATGGAAAATATGATGGTTCTTCGTACCATGAAGGATTTTGATAGCTCTGCCACCCTGGATTGTAGTTGTACTCGCAATAATTACTTGGGTGGTTACCGTCACATATCTCACATCTCTCCATTGCATTCTCATGAGCAAATGTAGAATTGCTTGGTTCTGGCATCCAGTGATAATTGTTGGGCTGGACAACAGGCCTCAGAAAACCGGACTGTTGCTCCCAGATTTGGGGTGTATTTTCTTGTAAAGCTCGTAATCTCTCAATCTCCCAATAATGTTCCATTTGTTCAATCACCTGAAAAATAAAAGAAGTAAAAATTACAGATAAAGAAAATTAGGTACAAGTAAATTAGATAGCTTCAAAATTAACAACTCAAGAAATATAAGTCCCCGGCAACGGCGCCAAAAACTTGACCGGCGTAAACACACACGTATAACGCAAGCGCACGTATCGTTCAAGTAGTATAAAAAAAGTATCGATCCCACGAGGACTTAAAACCTTTTTGTTATTAATTTATGGGGCCAACTGATTACCAGTATCTAACAGGTTGTTTGATTGATTGATTTGAAATGACGATGATTCTAAATTTAAAACAAGTAAATAAAATTGCTTAAAAGTAGGTTGAGAAAAATCCAAATTTATAAAAACTATCCAGGGTTGTGATTTCTTCCAATATTCATTTTAAAGATGAAGTGGTTATCTTATAGTTGGGTAACATATTGATTTATTAACCTGGAACACTAAATTATGTGTAAGCCTCTGTCGATGGTCAGACACAAATACCCAGTTTAACCCAATTGAACCATATGTCTATGTCAACCAAATTATCTGGATTCATTAAGATTAAGTTCCAATTATGGCTACCCCCGCCTGACAGGTATATTCCTATCCTGTAAGGAAATCTATTAAAGGGTTATCTATCCTCAAGGAAGATCGTGGGCTATTGAGTCTAAGGCTGAAACCTAAAATCCCTATGTCTAGTTCATTTTAGATTTACCGGATCAATTTTATTAATGGCCAGTTAATGAAAAAGCATTAAGTTTAAGACTCAATAAATAAATCTTTATATTACCCAAGCTATAATCTAACCCTTATAAAACGGTGTGATATTTGATTTCATCACAACCCCAGATAACTGGCTTAGTTACGACACATATTTACGGGTAGTAAAAAAAAAACTTAAATAAAATAAAAGACATAAAGTAAAATACTGAAAATTAAATACTGAAAAGTAAATGCTGAAAGTAAATGCTGAAATTAAATACTGAAAATTAAATGCTGAAAGTAAATTACTGAAAGTAAATTGCTGAAAGTAAATTGCTGAAAGTAAATTGCTGAAAGTAAATTACTAAAAAGTAAAAACTGAAAATTAAAGAAAGAAAAGTACTGTGCGTAAAAGTAAATTGCGGAAAGTAAAAACTGAAAAGTAAAGAAAAGAAAGTGCGAAAACGAAAATTAATTACTGAAAGCTGTAAATAAACAAACAAGATACAATCTTCTTAGTATTCTTAAGGAATTCCTTAGAAGAAAGTATGAATTTTACAAATGAAATGGCTTGGTATTTATAGGCAAAATTTTGCCACCATCAAATCATCCACCAAATAAATTATTAATTGCTCCACTAATTGCTTATCTAATTGCTCCACCAAATCCATTATTGCTCCACTAATTTCTTATTGTTTGGTGGTGATTTGATAATTTTTATTAATTATTTATTAATTAATATTTTGCTTTGAAAATGATTGATAATGACTTTTAATAATTACACTCCACACACTTCTGGATGGTTTATCAATTTCGGTCATGAAATCATCAGAATTTGAAAATATTTTCTCTTTCAAAGTTGTAGATCTTGGAGTCTTCTTAATCTGGAACTTGAATCAGCCCAATCCGATATCTGAGTAAGAAGTTATGCCCAAAATACAACAGATGCGCAAAACTGGAATTTCCAAAACTGCACTTCGTCAAAAACGCCCTTTCAAGTTTCCAATCTCCAAAATTAATATATCAAATCCAATAATTGCCCTTAATTGACCCACATTTCATCCTAAATGATTTCATTAAGTCCCAATATTATTTTATCTGCAAAATAAACTAAAACACATCAAAACGTTCATCAAACCCGAGAAACTATACGAAATATTAGGTCAAATGAGTGGGAATAAGTGATATAAATATCACTCATCATGGTTCTAGGGTTTCTTTGCTTGTAGAATTTGGGGCTTTTGGTTGTAGTGGTTGGAATTGGAAGATTGTGCATGTGTGAAGTGTAGATTTTAAAGTAATTAGTGTAATTAGTTTCAAATTTAATCAATTTGTTCATTTGATGAATTGTTGCCATTCTAGAGTTATGGATCCACTCTAAATAGCCTAGAATTGTTCTAGAGTTGTTCATATGTGGTGGGACTCATTGGTGATGGATTAATTAGATTAATCTTTTTGAAAATTGGATTAAAGCATGATTTTTGGGCCAATTTCATTTTCTGATCAGACCTGGAAAAGTTTCTGTTTTGGGGATGAAATTGGTGTCTTTTGAATGTTATGGATGTATTTTGGGAGTTGGCACAATTGCCGGAAAGTATTTCCGACTTGAAATAGGCCAAAAATGGAGTTACCGGGTGGATTTTGTTCTAGGGTCTTTGCTTGTAGAATTTGGGGCTTTTGGTTGTAGTGGTTGGAATTGGAAGATTGTGCATGTGTGAAGTGTAGATTTTAAAGTAATTAGTGTAATTAGTTTCAAATTTAATCAATTTGTTCATTTGATGAATTGTTGTCATTCTAGAGTTATGGATCCACTCTAAATAGCCTAGAATTGTTCTAGAGTTGTTCATATGTGGTGGGACTCATTTGGTGATGGATTAATTAGATTAATCTTTTTGAAAATTGGATTAAAGCATGATTTTTGGGCCAATTTCGTTTTCTGATCAGACCTGGAAAAGTTTCGGTTTTGGGGATGAAATTGGTGTCTTTTGAATGTTATGGATGTATTTTGGGAGTTGGCACAATTTCCGGAAAGTATTTCCGACTTGAAATAAGCGAAAACGGCTAAAAATGGAGTTACCGGGTGGATTTTGAGGCAACCAGGTGACGGCTGTCCAAACAGTGAATCTGTCACTGTTTGGGCAGCCCATGAACTGCCCGACACTATTGGAGCTGACCTGGGAAGTTTCCATAGGTATCGGGTAGTCGGTTCGGTCAAAAACATGTTTTAGGCAATTTTACGAAAAAACCATTTTCGTAAAAGTTTCGCGAGTTTTGAATAATTTAGGTGAAAAATAAATAAATTATTCATGTTATATATTGAATAATTTATTTGGTATTTTGAAAAAGTTTTAAAATACGATTTCGCCCGAACCCGCGCTTCCGCTGCGCCCATCACCTAAAACCCCAACAAAAATGGTATCAGAGCGGGTCCGATGCTTCATCCATTACATTATTTACGCTTGATATATGATATATAATCCAATTTTAATGTTCGAACATGCTTGTAATCTATATATGTTTCGTTACTTTTCGGTTTTACGTTAACAGAAAATATAACTGAAGTTTAATTGTTAAATTGTGTTAAATTTTCTAAATGTATAATTGAATTATTTTAGAAAATGATTTAGATTAAAAATTCTGCATTGGATGTAGACTATAACTTCCATAGGAAAATCACCGCTTTTAAATATGGTTGTAAAGTAACGTGTATTGGATACATGTTTCTTGGTCCGTCCTGTTAGTACGGTTTATTGGTATTTTTCTATAAGTGCATCCGAGATCGTGCCAAAGCTGTGAGGGTGTAGTTATAGGATTATTATCCAAACCAGTTGTATATTGATACTGGATAAATTCAAGTGAAAGTGGAAATCTTGAACGTGCGAAAGCTGTCAGGACTACACCGGTAGCTTGAGTTTGTCATTGACAAGTGTAGCCTTGATACGCCTCCCTGTGAACGTGCCAAAGCTGTCACAGCGAGAAACGGTCAGGACCAAAACCAGGAGTCACTGGTGAGTGATTGACAATGAGTTGTCTACCTAATGAATATACGTAGGCGAGATCGTGCCAAAGCTGTGAGTCGAAATATATTCATGGGATCCTACTATCACTATGGAATTCGATTTAATTATTGAATTCCCGTTGTCCGTTGGGGATTACAGTATTATGTAAAGTAGTGGGAGACACTACTGGGTTAAAAATCCATAACTCAAGCAGTGCGTAATTTTATGGAATTTACTGCTTTCGTTTTCCTTTCTTTCTATATTTTTTATAGATTTATACATCTAATCCACTGCATAATATATTACTTGAATATATAGGTTTTCTGTCTTTACTTATGGTTGCGTAGTTCTAGAATAGGTTCGAGAAAGACAGTAGACTTAGATATTGTTAAATTGGTTAAAACCATCGAGAACTGTTGTTCCGATTTTCTTGAAAATCAAGATGGTTTGTGACTTAGTTTCTAACTCACGATTAGGTGATCTAAATAGATATATGGTTTAGGATGTAATAGTCTAGTTAGAACTGTTTCTTATGCAGTAGGAATTGACACGAATCAGTTCATGTCTCGAGATTCTTGATTGACATTAAGAAAACCCTTTAGGTATTTGTTTATCTTACAATGACTTTTCTTGGCTTTAGCGACTTTTAGAAGTCGTGTGTTTGACACAGTTTTCTAATCAATTATTTACAATTGTTGTGAATAATTGAATGCAAATTATAAAGCTAAAGAAAGGAGATATGTATAGTTGTGTATAAAGAATATCGATTCTTACAATACGACAACTGTAGGTATTGGATACCGGATCTCCCAACTAGTTAATTAAAATAATGTTTAATAATTGTTTTGATATTTGATATCAAAACTTGTGACTATTGGATAATTACTTGTTCTATATAAATAGTTGTTACATATTTTAAAGCGACTAGTAGTGTCATTAATAAAAGATAAGCATTAAGAAAATATTCGGTAAAGTAAATAACTGAGAACTGTGTTTTATGAGATTTTATCGCATAAGCATTAGATGCTTATTCCATATGGTAAATGATGGTCTTATACGAGTTCACACCACATATCCTTATCCATTTAATGAATATTGTATTCAGGTTGTGATTAAATCTAATTTAACCAATTATCGTCATTGGATCACAGATTTATTAAACTAATACATTGGATGTGTGTAGTTTAATGAATAAGAAATTGCCTTTTAGAGTTTTATTGCTTCGTAACTTAGTTGATGAACTGTCATAACTTAGTTACTTGTTTCTAATAGAGAACGTGTTGAACTTCTTGAATTGTTTAAGAACTGTCAATATGTTTCTAATGAAACTCGGATAGAATATTTTGAATAGTTCAAAGATATTTTATTTGTAGTGTTGAAAACTGTATCTTTGGAAATTCATTGCGCGTCTTTGAATTGTTCGAAGATGTTTGATTTGATCAAACACATGAATTTAAGGCAATTGATTCTGAAGTTATTTAATGAATTGATTCTTTCTTGATATTAAACTTATGCGATTCCATTTTGATGGAATTGGTCAGTGGGAGTTATCGAATCTTATATGATTGGATTTGTTGATATTTAGTGTTACCGAATTGGTTTTCAATACTCTTGGGGTTATGCTCCGGAAATACTTTTTTGTCTCTTTAATTCAAGTTCCATTTGTTTCTACAGTTACATATATGATATGTATAGTAGAAAATTCGAATCTTGAAAAGTTTGAGATTTGAATCTTTCTTTTATATAATAGTTATATAATTGAAAGTACTTGTACCTCGGACGTACGAGTGAAAAAGTTTATCATTTATTATATTTAATAGAATATTGTATTCTGTTTGATAGAATATCTTTTCTACGATCCCGAGTAATTAAATTATTTTATTACTTGGTGGTTGGCATTGGATGTTGACGATTGTAGAAAGGACTTGACTTAATGAAGTCAAATGTGAGAATGATAAACTGTAATGGAACTACATAATTAATAAGATGAAAAGACCCTTAGATATCTTCCTTATAAGTTCAATAGGATGTCATAATAATTTACAAAGTATTTGATACTTAATGATTCTGTTGTTTTCTTATCGAAGAAAATTATCCTATAACTTATAGTGGGAACGATATTTGATATCAATTCCAGAATTTAGCATTGAACCATAGATCTAAGATTTTTCATGGCTTACTACGATCAAGTTTTGAGCTTGATTAGGCTTTCGTTATGAATAGTTTATAAAATGTGCAAATTATTTGCGCAGCAAAAGTGAAGTGAGCTTGATAAAGGTTTGACCTTTATAGTATGACAATGAGAAAGGTTATACTCAATACTCTATTGCATATTATGAGAAAACTTGTCTCTAGTCGCAATAATTGGACAATTAAGGATTTGTTGGTTAATGTTGATATTAAACTGTATTTTAGCTAATGAATGCAAAATGGCGTTCTTGAATGGTTTCTTCAAACAAGAGATTCGTCGTGATTTCTTTGTTTGAAGAAGTTCATTCTAGAATGGCCATAGAGTTTGTATTCTGCTAAGATCACAGTTTGTTATATTAGCTTATGGAACCTAATGTAGACTCAGATAAGCTTTTCGGAAATTTGTATTCTCTATTTTTGATATCCTCATATTATCTGGTTTTATCGAAATATAGAGTATATGTATTTGTCAGTAGGGTCAGTGGGAGCGTACAAACTTCTTTCTAGAATTCTATACATCTTAAGTCTTCTTTTCTCCGTGGAAGCAGTAGGAGTAGTCTCTGTGATATTTGATATAAAGTTTTATATATGATATAAAACTAAGAGACTTGTGAGAAACTCCTATTAGTCACGTATTAGATATGATCTAATAAAGGACACATTAAGACTATCTGTATGACAGTTAGTACAACTGTTTGACAGTTAATGTGTCTTTTATATATATAGTATTCATCTTTCGTAAAGGATAATTCCTTTGTCGAAAGTGAAATTGATAAGAATGTCTAGTCAATCTTATGCACCATAGTATGATGACATAATGAGTACTATATTATGTGCGATTAAAATATCAATTTAATCGTAATTGTTACGAGTTATTTTGATATGCTGCAGACTATATGATGGATCTTGAAACACGTTCGTTGTGATCTTTGAGATATTAACAATGAGTTTCATATTCATTGAGAATTTAGTTAGCAACCATAAGGTCAGATTAGTTTTGATTCTAATTATGACATTAGCTGGTCTATGGCATATAAAGTCAGAAAAGATGCAGTGGGAGTGTCAATGTTGATTCTACTAAACTAGCGGAATCAGTTGCAACTTATGAAGTATTGACTTATGAAGTTTGCATAGTAACCTCATAGATTAGAATTTTTCATATTAGTGTGGTGCTTGCGGTTGTCTCATAGTATTTGGATTTGATTTCTAAATACATAGACAACTCAGTAGATATAACACAATATTGATATAACGTCTGAGTCATATTGATGTGGAATTTGGATTCTACAAAATATGAATGATGTTGTTTAAGGAAAACGGTTCGGTTTGTTGGACAGACTCAATTTGTTAAAGCAGGCTTACTTGTTTGTTGCCTACCTCTTGAGTGCCGGTGAGCTCTTGAGGGCCATGAGTATGCGATATACATTGAGATGTGTATAGGATACCATGGATTTGCACTAGTGCAAGTGAGATAAATTGTTAGGGTTGGTGCTCCGAGTGCCAATCCAGATCGTATTTATGTCCGATTCATAAATATGAGCGGTTCAATTTTCCATAATATTACTAATTTTACTGGTAGCACTCTTGTCTTTTATACACTTATTCGATCTAATCTTGATTAAATTGAAACTATATCTGATTCAGTGATATTTGTATATTAGACAAAGACCCTAGGATTTACAGTATAGTGCGCAGTTACAACGTAGTTTGTAATTGACATTCGGAAGCGCACTATTATTTGTATATCCTTAAATAAAGTTCCTGGTCAAGATTTACTAACACGGGTCGGTTAGTAAAATCCGATGAGACCAGTACATGTCGTATATCGTGACTTGGTCCGATGGTTTATCCCAGTGAAGCATGAGTCTCAGGAGACTCGTATAGACATTTAGGTGTTTATTTGATAAGACACTGAACGACTCACTGAAGGTTTCATAATAAATGGTACACCAACGTCAATAAGAAATTTCTCGTGTTATTGAACTAGTAAATCCATGGTCGTGGTATAACTTCGGAAATCAGTTCCGAGTGTTATTTAGAGATCTTAAATTGAAAGTCGATTGTATTATACCGAACAAATTTGACGTTCTGATCTATATCCCATGTATAATACGGATGGCCTATGACAGAGGGATTATACGTATGCTATGACCTCCACTTGCATAGTTTAGCGAGATTATCTGTGGTCGTCGTAATTCATGAGTGGGTGAATTATGGACACGAAATTGGATTTCGGTATGGATAGACCTAAACTTAGAGAGTTTCACAATAGAAAGTGTACTCTTTGAGCACTTGGGCAAGACGATTTAAATAATACGAATTATTCATAATACTTCATCGGATTAAGTTAGTTAATTCGGATAGTTTAATCGTTAAACGATAAAACATGCAATTAGGGGATTTTGTCCGCTAATAATTATTGTGTATTTGTATTTGATACATAATACGATTAGATACACATTAATTATTCATCCAATGAGATTTTGACACATGCCATTAAATATATGTATTTATTATTTAATGTAAATAAAATACATATATATAATAATAATTAATTGATTAAATTTTTCATAATTGTTATGAAAAATATTTAATTATTATTAGTTACACTTGTTATTAAATTAAAGGTTAAAGTGTCAAATTTGATTTGTCACCACTTTAACTTTATATTTAATTTATTTTAATAATTGTCATTTGTGATAATTGTTATCACACTTGTTTATTATTAATTGGACCATTTGGCATGACTTTTAACACACTTTATTTGTGTCCAATTTTGATTGGATTCTATAAAGTGATATTAATTTATTTTGATTAATTTAAAAATGGACAAAATGCATTTTCTCTCTCTCTCCATTCGGTCAACATAAGGAATAAATGAAAAAAAATGTTTTTCATCTTCTTCCACTTGCTGCTACTGCCGAAACCTTAAGACAAAAAAATGGGTTTGATACTTTGTTAGAAAATCCATTAAGAGTGAAGAAATAAATCAAGGAAAAAACTTAAGGAAACTTGGAGTATTAGAGGTAATCTTCAAAAACCCTTAAGCACGAAATTAGTTTCTTATTTCTTAGAATGGTTCTAGGGTATCTTTGCTTGTAGAATTTGAGGCTTTTGGTTGTAGTGGTTGGAATTGAAAGATTGTGCATGTGTGAAGTGTAGATTTGAAAATAATTTGTGTAATTAGTTTCAAATTTAAGCAATTTGTTCATTTGATGAATTGTTGTCATTCTAGAGTTATGGATCCACTCTAAATAGCCTAGAATTGTTCTAGAGTTTTTAATATGTGGTGGTACTCATTTGGTGATGGATTAATTAGATTAATCTTTGTGAAAATTGGATTAAAGCATGATTTTTGGGCCAATTTCGTTTTCTGATCAGACCTGGAAAAGTTTCTGTTTTGGGGATGAAATGGTGTCTTTTGAATTTTATGGATGTATTTTGGAAGTTGGCACAATTGCCAGAAAGTATTTCCGACTTGAAATAAGCGAAAACGGCCAAAAACGGCGTTACCTGGTGGATTTTGAGCCAATCAGGTGACGGCTGTCCAAAAAGTGAATTTGTCACTGTTTGGGCAGCCCATGAACTGCCCCGACACTATTGTAGCTGACCTGAGCAGTTTCCATAAGTATCGGGTAGTCGGTTTGGTCAAAAACGCGTTTTAGGTAATTTTACGGAAAAACCATTTTCGTAAAAGTTTCGCGAGTTTTCAACTATATATATGTTAATATTTGATATTGAATGAAAAGGTTTAGGTGAAAAATGAATAAATTATTCATATTAGATATTGAATAATTTATTTGGTATTTTGAAAAAGTTTTAAAATACGATTTCGCCCGAACCCGCGATTACGCTGCGCCCATCGCCCAAAACCCCAACAAAAATGGTATCAGAGCGGGTCTGATGCTTCATCCATTATATTATTTACGCTTGATATTTGATATATAATCCAAATTTAATATTTGCACATGCTTGTAATCTATATATGTTTCTTTACTTTTCGGTTTTACGTTAACGGAAAATATAACATAAATTTAATAGTTAAATTGAGTTATATTTTCTATAAGTAGAATTGAATTATTTTAGAAAATGATTTAGATTAAAAATTCTGCATTGGATGTAGAGTATAACTTCTATAGGAAAATCCGCGCTTTTAAATATAGCTGTAAAGTAACGTGTATTGGATACATATTCTTCGTCCGTCTTGTCAGTACGGTTTATGTGTATTTTTCTAAAGTGCATCCGAGATCGTGCCAAAGCTGTGAGGGTGTAGTTATAGGTTATTATCCAAACCAGTTGTATATTGATACTGGATAAATTCAAGTGAAAGTGGAAATCCTGAACGTGCCAAAGCTGTCAGGACTACACCGGTAGCTTGAGTTTGTCATTGACAAGTGTAGCCTTGATACGCCTCCCTGTGAACGTGCCAAAGCTGTCACAGCGAGAAACAGTCAGGACAAAAACCGGGAGTCACTGGTGAGTGATTGACAATGAGTTGTCTACCTAATGAATATACATAGGTGAGATCGTGCCAAAGCTGTGAGTCGAAATATATTCATGGGATCCTACTACCACTATGGAATTCGATTTAATTATTGAATTCCCATTGTCCGTTGGGGATTACGGTATTACGTAAAGTAGTGGGAGATATTGCTGGGTTAAAAATCCATAACTTAAGCAGTGCGTAATTTTATGGAATTTACTACTTTCGTTTTCCTTTCTATCGATATTGTTTATAGATTTATACTTCTAATCCACTGCATAGTATATTACATGAATATATAGGTTTTCTGTCTTTACTTATGGTTGCGTAGTTCTAGAATAGGTTCTAGAAAGACAGTAGACTTAGATACTGTTAGATTAGTTGAAACCATCGAGAACTGTTGTTCCGATTTTCTTGAAAATCAAGATGGTTTATGACTTAGTTTCTAAGTCACGATTAGGAGATCTAAATAGATATATGGTTTAGGATATAATAGTCTATTTAGAACTGTTTCTTATGCAGTAAGAATTAACACGAATCAGTTCATGTCTCGAGATTCTTGATTGACATTAAGAAAACCCTTTAGGTATTTGTTTATCTTACAATGACTTTTCTTGGCTTTGGCGACTTTTAGAAGTCGTGTGTTTGACACAGTTTGCTAATCAATTATTTACAATCGTTGTGAATAATTGAACGCAAATTATAAAGTTAAAGAAAGGAGATATGCATAGTTGTGTATAAAGAATATCGATTCTTACAATACGACAACTGTATGTATTGGATACCGGATCTACCGACTAGTTAATTAAAATAACGTTTAATAACTATTTTGATATTTGATATCAGAACTTGTGACTATTGGATAATTATTTGTTATATATAAATAGTTGTTACATATTTTAAAGCGACTAGTAGTGTCATTACTAAAAGATAAGCATTAAGAAAATATTAAGTAAAGTAAATAAATGAGAACTGTGCTTTATGAGATTTTATCGCATAAGCAATAGATGCTTATTCCATATGGTAAAGGATTAAATTACTTATCCATTTAATGAATATTGTATTCATGTTGTGATTAAATCTCATTTAACCTATGATCGTCATTGGATCACAGATTTATTAAACTAATACATTGGATGTGTGTAGTTTAATGAATAAGAAAATGCCTTGTAGATTTTTATTTGCTTCGTAACTCAGTTGATGAATTGTCATAACTTAGTTACGTGTTTCTAATAGAGAACGTGTTGAACTTCTTGAATTGTTCAAGAACTGTCAATATGTTTCTAATGAAACTCGGATATAATATTTTGAATAGTTCAAAGATATTTTATCTGTAGTGTTGAAAATTGTATCTTTGGAAATTCATTGTGCGTCTTTGAATTGTTCGAAGATGTTTGATTTGATCAAACAAATGAATTTAAGGCAATTAATTCTGAAGTTATTTAATGAATTTGATTCTTTCTTGATATCAAACTTCCGCGATTCCATTTTGATGGAATTGGTCAGTGGGAGTTATCGAATCTTATATGATTGGATTTGTTGATATTTAGTGTTACCGAATTGGTTTTCAATACTCTTGGGGTTATGCTCCGGAAATTCTTTTTCGTCTCTTTAATTCAAGTTCCATTTGTTTCTACAGTTACATATATGATATGTATAGTAGAAAATTTCAATCTTGAAAAGTTTGAGATTTGAATCTTTCTTTTATATAATAGTTATATAATTGAAAGTACTTGTACCTCGGAGGTACGAGTGAAACATTTATCATTTATTCTATTTAATATAATATTGTATTATGTTTGATAGAATATATTTTCTACGATCCCGAGTAATTAAATTATTTTGTTAATTGGTGGTTGGCATTGGATGTTGACGATTGTAGAAAGGACTTGACTTAATGAAGTCAAATGTTAGAATGATAAACTGTAATGGAACTACATAATGAATAAGATGAAAAGACCCTTAGATATCTTTCGTATAAGTTCAATAGGATGTCAGAATCATTTACAAAGTATTTGATACTTAATGATTCTGTTGTTTTCTTATCGAAGAAAATTATCCTATGACTTATAGTAGGAGCGATGTTTGATATCGATTCCGGAAATTAGCATTGAACCATAGATCTAAGATTGTTCATGGCTTACTACGATCAGGTTTTGAGCTTGATTAGGCTTTCCTTATGAATAGTTTATAAAATGTACAAATTATTTACGCAGCAAAAGCGAAGTGAGCTTGATAAAGGTTTGACCATTATAGTATGATAGTGAGAAAGGTTATACTCAATACTCTATTGGAGATTCTGAGTAAACTTGTCTCTAGTCGCACTAATTGGACAATTAAGGATCTGTTGGTTAATGTTGATATTAAACTATATTTTAGCTAATGAATGCAAAGTGGCGTTCTTGAATGGTTTCGTCGAATAAGAGATTCGTCGTGATTTCTTTGTTTGAAGAAGTTCATTTTAGAATGGTGTAGGCACTGCATTTTTGCATATAAGTCCCAATGATGAGTCTCACATGGAGACACTACCTTTTAAGTCGCGGAAGTCGCGGGAAACGGACGTCGGAAGAGAAAAGTTGGAAATCAGTATTTTCGTTGGATTTAACTAGCTTGTTTCGCTTCGGGTTCACTTGTTGGACCTCTATTTTAAAACACACCAAACCCATTAAATCACATCTCACAAATTAAATAATTAAAACATTTAAAACACATCTCACAAATTAAATTGAATTAAAAATAATTAAAATTAAATTTCAAAATTAAATAAATCACTCACCTAATTTAAATAATTTATTGCCTTAAAAAATTAAAATTAAACACACACATAATTAATTGATTTCTTTCCTTTCAAACAAACCCATGCAGAAACCCTAACCCTACCATCTCACTATATAAACAACAACAAACCCTAGACATCTTCCTCTCTCTTCTTGACCACTCTCACGGCACCATAAAAGAAAAAAAACAGAACAAACCCCCAAAAAAAAGGAGACCACCTCTATCGGCCCTCAATCTCATCATCACTCTTCTCTTTTGCCTCTCTCTCTCACGGAAATTCTCTCCATCATCAACCCTTGCCTCTCGGACCTTTGAAAAACAACACAAATGAAACCCTAATAAGCCGCAACCCAGACAGCCGAGTAACTGACCAAAAAAAACCCTAATTCACTTCCCTTAGCTCTCTCGCAACCCATTCACGACAAAAGCCCCTAAATGCCTCAATCAGCTTCATCACGCCCTTTGAACTTCATCAGTCACGCACGCCCCACACAGAAACCATACAACCCCCACGATTCAACCCTCATCAACAGCCTTCATAGCCACCACTCAGGCCTCAAGTTACTGCTTCAACAGACCATAAACCCTTTCACTCTCGGTACACTCTTTCAACAATAACCCACGAACAAACAAGCCCAGCGCAGCCACACACTCAAAAGAACATGCACGTCCCACACGTCAATAACGCCATCCTTCAACAGCCCTTTCCAACGAGAACAAAAGCACTCACTCTTTCTTCACAAAACAGACAGCCACGAGCCTCACCTCCAACTGATCGAATGAACAAAAAAAAAAATTAAAGACCCCACTGGACCGCGTCAACTCTCAGCCCTTCACGCACCCTCTAACCTTCACACACCCCCTGACCTGCACCCTTATTTCACCGTAATACCCACTGACCTACACCTTATTTCACCGAAAACTGCCTACCAAATCTGCCCCTAAAATAGTCCCCTGACCACCAAAATTGCACCCTGAAAATAGTCCAGAAACTGTCCCAAAACCACATAAAAAAACTGTCTAGAATTCCCTTAAAAAACCTGCCAAAACAGTCCCCAAACATTGAACAATACACCACAAACAGTGACCAGAAAACAGCAGTAAAACAGTAGCAAAAAGGAGTGAAAACAGCGGTTAAAACAGCAAAACAATGAGCAAAAAACATCGAACCAGTGAATCAGAAGAGTTGCAGAGTATTAGCCCTTCCGACGGACTTAGCATGCGCTTCCGAAAATCGATATAAAAGGTTAGACCTGAGGGCACCCTTTTATTTATTATCTTTCGTTTCTTTTAATTGTTTATTAAATTTAATTCGCATGAGAGTCGTCATTTGATTTGTGTTGTGGCCGTTGGGTGAATGGATATGTGTTATTTCTTGTGGTATATCGGATGGAAACCCGGACGTAAATTCCGTAGCCGAATCCGAATGGATGGTATTGCGGTTTGTACTCAGGATACAATTCCACGTACCGCTCGACAGATACACACATTTCATTCATCCAACTTTTGTATTTGAGCATGATGTAGTTCGTAGATTATTTATTTATTATTTAAAGCATGATTTAGCTTAGTTTATTATTTATTTTCAAAGCATGATTATGTTATTTTGCATGATATTTTGTTTAGTTTATGTTTATGTTTAAATAGTTATTTGTTTATTTTGGTTTAATGGTTCAATGTGCTCATTGTGGAATATTGCGTGTTTTCCGTTCAAAGACTTACTTTCAAGCATGCAAACTTAGATTAGGAGTTATTTTGATGAATGCTTATTAGACCTAAGTGATCCTTGAGCATGTATATTGAATAGACTCGGTTAATTCATTGCACAAATCATATCATCACAAGTGACATAAGTAAGGGACCATTCTGAACCCAATAGTTTGAGGTCTTCCCTTGCGAGGGGTGAGTGCGGCCTTAAATCTCATTTTCCCGGTTCACATCAGGTGGCAACTCCATTATTCTCCGGTTTATTCCTCCGCGGGCTACTCCGTATTCCCAACTAGGCCGCAAGCTTAGAACAACAGTGTCGTCAAGTTCTGTGTCCTACAAATGGCCCTAGAGTTTGTATTATGCTAAAATCACAGTTTGATATTTTAGCTTATGGAACCTAATGTAGACTCAGATAAGCTTTTCGAAAATCCGTGTCTCTTTTTTTTGATATCACTCATATTATCTGGTTTTATCGAAATATAGAGAATATGTATTTGTCAGTAGGGTCAGTGGGAGCGTACAAACTTCTTTCTAGTATTCTATACATCCTAAGTCTTCTTTTCTCCATGGAAGCAGTGGGAGTAGTCTCTATGATATTTGATATAAAGTTTTATATATGATATAAAACTAAGAGACTTGTGAGAAACTCCCATTAGTCACGTATTAGATATGATCTAATAAAGGACACAATAAGACTATCTGTATGACAGTTAGTACAATTGTTTGACAGTTAATGTGTCTTTTATATATATAGTATTCATCTTTCATAAAGGATAATCATTTGTCGAAAGTGAAATTGAATAGAATGTCTATTCAATCTTATGCACCATAGGATGATGACATAAATAGTAATATTATGTACGATTAAATATTCAATTTAATCGTAATTGTTACGAGTTATTTTGATATGTTGCAGACTATATGATGGATCTTGAAACATGTTCTTTGTGACCGTTGAGATATTTAGAATGAGTTTCATATTCATAGAGAATTTAGTCAGCAACCATAAGGTCAGATTAGTTTTGATTCTAATTATGACATTAGATGGTCTATGTCATATAAAGTCAGAAAAGATGCAGTGGGAGTGTCACTGTTGATTCTACTGAACTAGCGGAATCAATTGCAACTTATGAAGTATTGACTTATGAAGTTTGCATAGTGACCTCATAGATTAGAAGTTTTCATATTAATGTGGTGATTGCGGTTGTCTCATAGTATTTGGATTTGATTTCTAAATACATAGACAACTCAGTAGCTATAACACAATATTGATATAACGTCTGAGTCATATTGATGTGGAATTTGGATTATACAAAATATGAATGATGTTGTTTAAGGAAAGCGGTTGGGTTTGTTGGACAGACTCAATTTGTTAAAGCAGGCTTACTTGTTGTTGCCTACCTCTTGAGAGCTGGTGAGCTCTTGAGGGCATGAGTATGCGATATACATTGAGATGTGTAAGGATACCATGGATTGTCACTAGAGCAAGTGGGAGAAATTTTATGGTTGGTGCTCCGAGTGCCAATCCGGATCGTATTTATGTCCGATTCATAAATACGAGCGGTTCATTTTCCATAATATTACTAAATTTTACTGGTAGCACCATTGTCTTTTATACACTTATTCGATCTAATCTTGATTAGATTGAAACTGAATCTGATTCAGTGATATATGTATATTAGACAAAGACCCTAGGATTTAAAGTATAGTGCGCAGTTACAACGTAGTTTGTAATTAACATTGGGAAGCGCACTATTAGTTGTATATCCTTAAATAAAGTTCCTGGTCAAGATTTACTAACACGGGTCGGTTAGTAAAATCCGCTGAGACCAGTATATGTCGTATATCGTGACTTGGTCTGATGGTTTATCCCAGTGAACCATGAGTCTCGGGAGACTCGTATAGACATGTTGGTGTTTATTTGATAAGCACTAAACGACTCACTGAAGGTTTCCTAATAGATGGTACACCAACGTCAATAAGAACTTTCTCGAGTTGAGCGAGCATAGTGGTCCTTCGACTTGAGATACCACCGTGGATATATGAGATATCTTCCACACTTTGATGGCACTCACGTCAACGATCTAGCCATGATCAGACCTCCGCCTGTTCGTTGGGTGTGGACTAATGCTCATGATATCATGTGCATATCAAGATAGGATCCATCAGTCCTCTGTACAGGGCATAGACAACCTCACGTGTTTATGATCTTTTAAATCCATGGTCGTGGTATAACTTCGGAATTCAGTTCCGAGTGTTATTTAGAGATCTTAAATTTAAAGTCGACTGTATTATACCGAACGAATTTGACATTATGATCTATATCCCAGGTATAATACAGATGGCCTGTGACGGAGGGATTATATGTATGCTATGACCTCAACTTGCATAGTTTAGCGAGATTATCTGTGGTCGTCATAATTCATGAGTGGGTGAATTATGGACATGAAATTGGATTTCGGGATGGATAGACCTAAACTTATAGAGTCCCACAATATGAAGTGTACTCGTTGACCACTTGGGCAGCGCGATATGATTAATACGAATTATTCATACTTACTTCACTGGATTAAGTGAGTTAATTCGGATCGTTTAATCGTTAAACAATAACACATGCAATTAGGGGATTTTATCCGCTAATAATTATTGTGTATTTGTATTTGATACATAATACGATTAGATACACATTAATTATTCGTCCAATGAGATTTTGACACATGCCATTAAATATATGTATTTATTATTTAATGTAAATAAAATACATATATATAATAATAATTAATTGATTAAATTTTTCATAATTGTTATGAAAAATATTTAATTATTATTAGTTACACTTGTTATTAAATTAAAGGTTAAAGTGTCAAATTTGATTTGTCACCATTTTAACTTTATATTTAATTTATTTTAATAATGGTCATTTGTGATAATTGTTATCACACTTGTTTATTATTAATTGGACCATTTGGCATGACTTTTAACACACTTTATTTGTGTCCAATTGTTGGGGTTTTTAGGGGCTAAATCCGGTAACGCAGCGGAAGCGGTGGAAAATCGTATTTTCCAATTTCAAAACTTTTTCTCGGATTAATTAAATAAACATATTTATTTAATATTCCAATAATCAAATTATGAAATAAAATTCAATAAATCATATTTAAGTGAATTTACCAAATTACCCTTACTTGGTATTTTGTCCCATTTAGTCCGAAATGATCAAATCAATTTGAATGATTCTAAATCATTTCTAAGATGAACTTAGCATGTTCAAAATATCAAAACACCAAAAGCAACAAAATCCCCAATTTTCTTCATTTGGCCGAGAGCCTCACTAAGGTTCCAATTGTGCACTTTGTCATTTAATGCTTCAAAACACATCAAGATGTAATCCAATCAACATGAAACTTTATGCATCATATACACATCCAAATACACAACATAAATGAAAAGCCCCAACTTTGGATGAGGTCTTAAACCCTAATTTTTCAAATTCTTCAAAATGACCAAATTAGACCAAATTGGTTAAATCAATTACTTTAATCATCATTCTTCCATCCAATCAAAGTCTCAACAGAATGAAAACAACTCAAGATCAAATCTAGGTCATCTTAGAGTGGATCAACAACTCTATATTAGCAACAAGGTTTCCAAAACCATAAAAGAATGCTTACAACTACAATAGTTACAAGCTTCATTCATCACACATGCTCAACACTTCCAACAAAACTTCCATCATCAAAAACAAAAGAATAAAGAAAAGAATAACTTAAGAGCATCACAAGATGTTGCCTAGATCATAAGGAACATTTTCTTATCTAATAGTAAGTGGAAAAAACTTACTAAATCCAAGTTTTTCTTTAGTTTTCACCTTTCTTCCTCTCAAGCTTTCTTTGTTTCTTTAATGGAGTTTCTTTGTAAAGTGTATTAGGTTATCAAAATGAAATGAAAACAATTATATTAGGCAAAAATTGCTTGGCCGAATTGGCTAAACCAAATACAAAATATAAATTTCAATTTCATTTCACTTATCACTTTATCAACTTAATAAATATCTAAAACACCTTTATGGATATTTATTTAAGTCAACAATGGCAACATAATCATTTAAAACCAAATATCCTAATGTAAGATATTTTATTTTTAATTAATTTAATCATTTAACAATTAAATAATCAATTAATTAATCAAATACAAATATATAAATATATGTATAAATATTTACATTAAATATTAAAAACATATATTCATTTAGGATATAAGTCAAATAACTTATTTTGACTATTAATTAATGTGTTTTTAAATTAATCAAGTATTAAATGTAAATACACAATAATTAGGCAAATGACTATCTAGTCCCTTTAGCACGTATCTTGGTTTAACCTTTAAACGACTTTATAAATAATCAATATTATTTATTAATGTTGCTCTAGTGCTCTACGAGTATGTTTCATTATTGAGACTCTCTAGATTCAGGTATATCCGTCAACGAAATCAAATTTCATGTCCATAATCTGTCCACCCGTAGATTATGACGATCACGGATAATCTCGCTGAACCATACAGGTCGAGGGCATGGCAATGTATAATTCCTCCATCACGGTATCGGATAAATCCCAGAGATATAGATGTAAACGTCAAATCTCTACGGGGATGATTATCGGACTATTCATTAGCAATCTCTAAAAGAATATTTAGAACTAGCTTATAACTTTACCACGGGCCCATGCTTTTATCTGATTGCTAATCATATGGACTACCTATGCTCTGATACACAGAACTGACGGATCCTATCTTGATACACATAGGACACCCTGAGGATCTATCTACACCCAACGAACAGGCGGAGGTCTGATCTAAATAGATCGGTGATGTGACTGCCATCTAAGTGTAGAAGATGTCTCATGTGCCCACATGGCATCTCAAGTCTAAGAATCACAAGTGCTACTCAACCCGAGAAGATTCTTATTGACGCTGGTGTACCACCATTAAGAATCTTCGGTGAGTCGTTCAGTGTTTATCTGCTATAAACACCTACACGTCTATACTAGTCTCCAAGACTAATGGTTCATTGAGAAACCATTGGAATCATATATTCCAGTATATAGGACATGTACTGGTCTCAACGGGTTTACTATACTGACCAAGTAGTGTAAACCTTGACCAGGAACAATCTGAGAATGACAACGTCATGATTCTACTCAATGTCAGTTGCGACGCTTTTGCAATTGTACCATGACTAATCATTCTAAGGTCATTACGTCTTTACCATTCAATAAGATAGATTATATTATAGAAACTGCATATATTATTCATAATAATAATGTTTTACAGAAGTATTCAAAAGAAATACAACCGGGAATTGGCGCTCTGAGCACCAACCCCAACAAAATCTCTCACTTGCTCTAGTGCCAATATCGATTGTATCTAATACCCATCGACTCCACGTGTTTATCAAACAACTTCGGAGGTATGGCCTTCGTCAGCGAGTCTGCTACATTATCTTCACTCGGTACCTTGCACATGACAATATCCCCTCGCGACACGATCTCTCGAATGATGTGGTACTTGCATTCCACATGCTTCGACTTCTGATGCGCCCTCTGTTTATTTGCTTGCGCAATGGCTCCAGTATTATCACAGTATAACAGAATCACATTCTCGATACTTGGGACAACTCCTAATTCTGTGACAAAGTTCTTTATCCACACAGCCTCTTTTGCAGCTTCAGAAGCTGTAATATATTCCGCCTCAGTGGTGGAATCTGCTGTTGATCCCTGTTTGGAACTCTTCCAACAAACTGCACCTCCGTTAAGGGTAAAGACAAATCCAGATGTAGACTTTCTATCATCGGGATCCGATTGAAAATCGGAGTCTGTATACCCATTAACCTGCAGTTCGTTTCCTCCATAAACTATTAACTTATCCTTGGTACCTTTAAGATACTTTAGGATATGTTTAATGGCCATCCAATGGTCATTACCTGGATTGGACTATTATCGACTAGTTACGCTAACAGCGACACTGACATCAGGCCCCGTACATAACATGGCATACATTATACTACCCAAACATGAAACATATGGTTGGTTAGACATTCTAACCTTCTCATCTTCTGTTTGTGGACACATCTTCTTAGAAAGATGAATCCCATGTCTGAACGGTATGTTTGCTATCTTACAGTTACCAAAACTATACCGTTCCAAGATCTTATCTATGTATGTTGATTGGGATAACCCAATCAGCCTCCTTTGTCTATCTCTATAGAGTTTTATCCCTAAAAACATAGGAAGCTTCTCCCAAGTCCTTCATGGAGAAATTATTACAGAGGTATGCTTTGACGCTTTGTAACATACCTAAATCATCCAATAATTAGGATGTCATCAACATATAGGACTAAAAATAAGACCATGCTCCCCATGGCCTTCTGATACAACCACAGATTCTTCTGAATTCTTAAGAAAACCAGACGATCTAATAATCTTGTCGAATCGAAGATTCCAACTTCGTGAAGCTTGTTTAAGTCCATAAATGGACTTCTTAGCTTACATACCATACCCGAGGTTTCGCTGGATGCGAAACCTTCCGGCTGTTCCATATAGATTTCTTCATCAAAATCCATTTAGAAAAGCCGTTTTGACATCCATTTGCCAAATCTCTAGTCATGATACGCAGCTATAGAAAGCAAAATCCGGATAGACTTAAGCATTGCTACTGGTGAAAAAGTTTCATCGTAGTCAACGCCAGGTCGCTGCGTGTAACCTTTTGCTACCAGTCGGGCCTTGTAAGTTCTCAACCTTACCATCAGGCCCGCGCTTCCTCTTGTAAACCCATTTACAACCGATAGGAACAATTCCTTCGGGAAACGGAACCAAGTCCTAAACTTGATTCTCATGCATTGAGTCTATCTCGGATTTCATGGCACTTTGCCATTTCACGGAGTCGATGTCCAACATCGATTCTCTATAGGTGAAAGGATTTGTCTCTTCAACTAAGAGAACATCCAGACACTTTTCTTGTATCAAATACAAGCGTTCAGGAGGTCTAGATACCCTTTCCGACCTACGGAGTGTGTGTGTTGAAGGTCCTTCATCTATTTGAACTTCAGGTTCCTCCATTGGTTCGTTGTTTTCAGGTTGGACTTCATCAAGCTCAACCTGTCTATGATTACCACCTTCTGACAAAAATTCTACTTCTAGAAATTTTGCGAAGCGAGATACGAACACATTTTGATTCTTGGTATCATAGAACAGATATCCCCTCGTATTCGAAGGATATCCGACAAACCTAAACTTTTGCCCTCGAGGCGAAAGCTTATTTTGCTGAGTCACTCTGACATAGGCAGGAACAACCCCAAACCTTAATATAATTAAGATTTGGTCTCTTAAAGAACCATATCTGATACGGAGTCGTAGGAACAGCTTTTGAAGGAATCTTGTTCAAAAGATGTGCGGCTGTTAAGAGAGAGTAGCCCCATAAGTAATAGGGCAAATCTGTGAAACTCAACATTGATCGGACCATATCCAATAAAGTCCGATTTCTCCTCTCAGACACTCCATTGTGTTGTAGAGTACATGGAGGAGTATATTGAGCGAGAATCCCATTC
>SKCR01007710.1:0-24084 GCA_019454045.1 Zanthoxylum bungeanum | reverse complement strand
TTGTGTTTTGTTTTTCCAAAAAAACAATTACCAATTTCTTTTTCCAAAAAGTGTATATACTTTTCAAAAAAGCAAAAGTCAAAAGTGTGTTGTGTAAGATTCATTAAATACTTTCAACTACCACCATCAATCTTGTGAAGACATTTGATGTAAGTTAGTGGGCCCCACTTTAAATTCAAAATTCAAGTGGGCTTGTTCAACACACTTCGGGCTCGGGTTCGTTTAATCCGATTAAATGAATTTTCCGTCGCGACATAATTAAATCCAATTTAATTAAATAATAGTGCCTCGCAAAATTATTACGAAAGTCGCTCGCGAATTAATTCTAAATTAATTCATTCGCTTGAATTAAAATACAATTTTAATTCCGCGTTGAAATCTAATTTTAATTAATATATCCGATATATTATTTTAGCCCAATTAAATAAATTAAATAGAAAAATCCAATTTAACTATTAAATTTATTTTGCCGATTAATTCCAAATTAATCGCGTTCTCTCTTCTCGACGAATTTAATCTCAGATAAATTCTCGTCGCAATTAATCCCAGATTAATTCTTTCTCTTTTAATTAATCCCAGATTAATTCATTGCCGTAATTAATCCCAGATTAATTTTCTCTTTCATAATTAATCACAGATTAATTTTCTGTTCGAGTCAAATCTCAACGGTGAATCTTCGGGAAGCGACCCAAGAGATCCTTGGATTTGTTGGCAGTAAATACGGTCATCAGACTATCCGAATACACAATTCTCCAGAAATATTCTTTAAAGGAATATGTAATCTTTGTCAGACGTAGCATACGTAGTATTGCGTATAACGATCCAGTATCGATATCACATGCTAGGCTTAGGGCTGGAATTGTGTCTGCCCCGTACGAAACATATATCAGATCTCTGGTAACTAGTATCTATAATCGGATAATCATGACCTAGTCATATTATCCCGATGATTGCAGTACTTAAGAGTACTAGTTCCGTATCCTACGTGATCATCATCTCCATATGATTGAAGTGATACTTCCATCTTGACATCACACCCAATACACTACGATTCTCAGAATACCCAGAAGAGGCGTACACAGAACCTGTTAAAGCCCCGGATGACCAAAACCAAAGTATACTGATTGTCGCAAGTATAAGCGATGCAAGTCTCAGGTTAAGACCAAATACACCTACCCTGATTCAGATTCCCATAGACACATAATCATACTACCAATGAGATTCCAAGGGGTCTATCCAGAGCGAAGCTATTCCCGTACCATCGGTAAATAGAACCTCCTATTACACTTGCATGAGTATCCAATACCCAAATATATGAGAACTATGCTGTTACGCTTCCATAACACGCACAAGTTTAATACTAGCCTATTCCGCATTATCGATTTCCAGTCTCGATAATACTACGACTAGGGATATTTAATGATTAAACCTTATGTGGATTAATATTGTCTCATATCTTATTAACCTGGTACTAATCATATGGACTTTTATCATTTATATATCCCGGTAATCCAATTACAAATGACAAAAGAGCAATTTCCTTTGTCACATGGTTAATTTGTACAATAACGCCATGTTCTGTGTAAATAGTGATGATATGAGTCATAATTGTCCAACATATTTTGATATCATAATGCTCTATCTGAGATCATTGATCCATCAAGCTCCATGAAACTTAGATTTCTTTTTATGATTTTTGTCCATGTCAACTTAGGTATTCTCATTCCTTACTTGACATATGACAACATCATTTGCTCTCATTTTCTCATTGGGTCACTTAAAGGCCTACGTTGGATATATATCCAAACCATCTTAACATTGTTTCCCTCATATTCTCATCAATCGGTGCTACCCTCAATTTTTTCCTAATTACTTCATTTCTAACTCTGTGTTTCCTAGTCCATCCACAAATCCACCAAAGCATTATCATCTCAATACCTTCATCTTTTGGACACGTTGATGTTTTATTGCACAACATTTTATTCCATAAAGCATTACAAGTCTCACGACGGTTCTATAAAATTTTCTTTTAAGTTTTAAATGAATGTTGTGATCGACTTCTCCATCTTTTGAAGGATGGACATGTGGTATTTAAACATTCTTTACTTGAAATTAGTTGGTCGCCAATTCTTATTTCTATCGCATTACCTCTACGATATTTATTAAACTCACATACCTTGTATTCAATTTTTAACTTACTTAGTCGGAAACCTTCAACTTCTAAATATTTTTCTCCATATTTCTAAAAAAAAACCATTAAAATGTGAAAATTCTATATATATTGCTGTCCGATTAGTGTCATTAAACAAGAAATTAACATGCAAACAAACAAATCAAACCAGAAAATTAGATCTAACATGCATAAACCCTAGAAACCTTAAAACTTGAGAATAAGAAAAACCTTGATACAAAGTTGAAAAACAGTAGTCCGGATCGAGATTAATCTCTGTCCTTAAGAACTTATCAGCCCCGTCTCGGTGCTCTATGGATTTGCGGCTAACGTTCTCCCAGGATAACCCAGATTCCTCTTGTTCAAGGGGCACACCTTAACAAAATCTTGAACTTGGAATATGGTGGAATACTCTCTGACTCAAGAAAGCAATTCAGACTCTCACTCATAGGATGAAATTCAGATTTCATTTGTGTTTTTTTTAAAGGAACATAATGGCTTCCTTTTATAAGTATGGAAGGGTGCCTCAAGGGCACCCTTTGGGTTAGAGTGCAACCCTCCAAAGGGTTGTACCCCTCCTATGCATCCTTGAGCATATGACCATGTAACACACAAATGGAGGACATGTCCCTAAGGGGTACCATCCAAAGGACATGTCCCTATCCATCCAACACAAAATATTTGAATATTTGAAGAATTTACAACAATCCCCCATAATTTTTCAAATATTCACGAAGACACTTGAGAGAGTTTCCGTGAACTAAAGCTGCATCGAAATGGGTAGCTTCGCCTTGAACCTTTCCTAGTGAATGACAATCAGATTTACTTGGCAAAACTAGTGACCCATAGTCTTGAACTGTTATGCAGTTGGTGTAAACCAAGACAACTGCCAACACACAGATTTACTTCGACCATTTTCAGTTCTACGGTTGTGTTCATTTCGGCCTTGAACAACGGTCCCGGATTCATCAAGTACTTTAGGGTAACCCACCTTTAAAAGTTCTCATGGAAGCGGCCTCACTTCTTACTTGAAATAAGTTATCTACTATGAAGATGTAATCTGTCTTTACCCCCATTAGGACTCATCTCCTAATATAGTGATCATTAAAAGCCTTAGTTTATCTTAACCATGACAGACAGCACTCAGCGTTATTATCGGAATGGGAAAGAGTACAAAACTCTTCAGTGCTTGTTTTGAATTGCACAAAGTTTCTGTTGTCCATTTTGAACCTAGATATTGGGATCTCCAGTCAGCTAGGTTGGGTTTCCACAGTGACAATTCTTAGATTATAGACTTCAAGCCCATTCCCCTCGATGACTTCTCAACTTGCTCTCGAGGTAAACCTTTAGTTAGTGGATCCGCTAGGTTTCATTCGACTCAACATAATCGATCGATATTATGCCACTTGAGAGCAGTTGACCTATGGTATTATCTCTTCAACGTATGTGTCGAGATTTACCATTATAAATCTTATTTTGGGCTCTCCCAATAGCCGATTGGCTTTCACAATGTATGCTAATCGCTGGCACCGGTTTGGGCCAACTAGGAATATCCTCCAGGAAGTTTCTAAGCCATTCTGCTTCTTCCGTTGTTTTGTCTAATGCTATGAACTCTGATTCCATAGTAGACCGGGCAACGCATGTTTGCCTCGAGGATTTCCATGACACGACTGCATTACCAAGTGTGAAAATAAATCCACTCGTAGATTTGGAATCCAGTGTATCAGATATCCAGTCGCATCGATGTATCCCTCTAGAACAGTAGAATATCTCTCGTAATGTAGCCCATATTTTGA
This sequence comes from Zanthoxylum bungeanum, assembly GCA_019454045.1. Taxonomy (NCBI): domain Eukaryota; kingdom Viridiplantae; phylum Streptophyta; class Magnoliopsida; order Sapindales; family Rutaceae; genus Zanthoxylum; species Zanthoxylum bungeanum. Next base: position 20,118 of record SKCR01007710.1, on the reverse strand, counting down.
AGTTTCTCATACCTCAAAACACTTACTATGGCTTTCCAGTGGTTATGTCCTGGATTGCTAATATATCTGTTAAGCTTGTTTAGGGGTGTTCGCGGTGCGGTTCGGGGCGGTTTTTTTGTTTTTTTACTTCAAACCGCGCGGGTTGGCGTTTTGGGAAATTAGAAAATGAAACCGCAAATTTGATAAGGAAAACTGCGGCGGTTCGGGTTGGCGGTTTGGGCGGTTTGGGCGGTTCGGGTAGGCGGTTTGGATTATAAATTTTTAAGAAAATTTTGTGTGTTTTCACATTATATTGAAGAAAAAATTACATAATTTTCATTTATTCATTACATATGTGTTAATGATCATTAAATATCTTAATTTTCATAGTTAAAGAAGAAGAAAAATATAAAATAGTATTTAATTTGTACGCGGGTCGGAGGTTTAGGGGGTTCGGGTCGCGGTTCGAGTCATAATATGCGGTTTGGGCGGTTCGCGATTTGACATGGGTCAAAACCGCACACCGACCCGAAATTTGCGGTTCGATTCGGTGCAGTTCAAAATAATTTTAATATTTTTTCAAACCGCGCGGTTCGGTTCGGTGCGGTGCGGTCGATGCGGTTCGCGGTTTGACCCGAAATTGTGTTCACACCCCTAAGCTTGTTCACAGCTTGAGCGATATCAGTTCGTTTGCAATTCGTGAGATACATCAGACTTCTGATGATCCTTGAATACTCTAATTGCGATACGCTTAAGCCGGTATTCTTTGATAGAGGAAGATTTAGGTTAGCTACTCCCAACTCTTTCATATCAAATTTGCTGGATAACAGTTTCTTGGTAGATTGAATCAACTCATGATTATTACCAATTATCAGCATATCGTCTACATAGAGACATACAATGACATATCCTTTTTGAGTTGATTTGGTGTACATACACTTATCACACTCATCGGTTTTAAACCCACTTGACAACATCTCTTTGTCAATTTTCTCATGTCATTGTCTAGGTGCTTGTTTTAATCCGTACAAGGATTTTACAAGTTTAACACCTTCTGTTCTTATCCAGGAATATTAAACCCTTCTGGTTGTTCATGTAAATCTCTTAATCCAATTTACCACTCAAGAATGACGTCTTTACATCCTTTTGATGTATTTCAAGACCAAATATAGCTGATATGGCTATGAGCATTCTTATCGATGTGATACGAATCACTGGTGAATAGGTGTCAAAGTAAACAAGGCATTCTTTTTTTCTATAACCTTTTATGATAAGCCATGCCTTGTACTTAACTATTGATCCAGCCGTTTTCATCTTCCTTTTGAATATCCATTTGTAGCCCAATGGCTTACAACCTGGAGGAAGATCAACCAACTCCCAAGTATGGTTCTGTATGATTGAATCAATCTCACTGTTAATAGCCTCTTTCCACATAGGTGCCTCCGTAGAAGACATTGCTTCTTTATAGCTTTGAGGCTCATTTTCTAACTAATATGTCAGAAAATCAGATTTGACTATTGGTCAACCTGATCACTGTCATTGACAGTATCAACAGATCTTTTGAGGGACTCTCCTCTTTGTCTTTCTTTACAAGGAAATGTCTATTCAAAATATTGCATTCATTGACTCAATCATGACATTTAGATTGATGTCAGGAATCTCATACTTGTGTACCAAGAATCGATACGCACTACTGTTGCAAGCATATCCGATGAATATACAGTCAACAGTTTTGGGTCATATTCCACATTCCTAGGTTTAGGAACCATCACCTTGGCAATTGGAAAGACACCCCCACATTTTCAGATATTTGTAGGAAGGTACATAACCTTTCCACAACTCATATGGTGTCTTGTCCAATCTCTTGTGAGGAAGCTTGTTCAGAACATAGTTCGCGGAAAGCAGGATTTTCCCCCACAAGTTCTGAGGTAAACCAGAACTAGTCAACATGGCATTCATCATTTCCTTCAACGTTCAATTTTTGCACTCAACAATCCCGTTTGTTGAGGAGAATAAGGAGCAAGTGTTTCGTGAATAATTCTGTGCACATAACAATATTCACCGAATGATGAAACATATTCACCACCTCTATCACTCCTGATTCTTTTAATTTCCTTGCCAAGTTGATTTGCAACTTCGTTCTCAGTGTATAAAGCTCTCAATAGCTTCAGCTTTGCTCCTCAGCAAATACACTTAACAGAATCTTGTGCTTTCATCGATAAAAGTGACAAAGTACTTTTTACCGCCTATTGTTTGCACAATATTCATGTCACACACGTCAGTGTGTACAAGTTCCAAGGGTTCATAACTTCGTTCTATGATGTTCTATGTATTTTTGCTTCAACACATGCCTCACACTTATGTTGGCTATCAATGCAATTTTAGGTATAAGGTCCATGTTAATTAATGTACGCATTGTATCATAATTAACATGTCCTAACCTCCCATGCCATACATTTTGTGACTCAATAATATAAGCAGAAGTTTCAGCTTTATTAATAGCACAATTGACAGTCATTGAAAATGCCCTCATTGAGGTATCATTTTCCTACATAGACATCATTTTTTGTCAATATAATCTTGTCAGAAACAAATACAAACCCGAGACCGAGTTCTTCTGAATATCTGGAACATGCAAACATTCTCATATGTAAGCTCCGTTCCGAATATCATTTTCAGAACCACTGTGCCTTGTCTAACCATTCTAGAGGTAGACGAGTTTCCTATTGTCAGATGATCGCCGCCATCGACCTTCTGATACGAGGAAATCATCTGCTATCTGCACAGATATGACGAGTAGCCCCAATGTCTAGCCACCATTCTCTCAAATCCCAACCAAGTTGGCTTCAGTTACCACTGCTAAGAGGTTTATTTCTGAAATCTCATCAGTTAACTGCTCATCTTCAGCGACGTAGGCTCATTTTTCTTGCCATTGTCCTGAGACTTCTTGTTTTTCTGCAGTCATTTGTCATATGACCTCTCTTTTCACAGTTGTAGCACTTCCCATTGAACTTCTTGTTCGCTTGGGAAGAATCAGCTCCATTGTTTCTCTTCTTCCTACCCTTTACACCCTCAATGATGTTGTTCTTAGACTCCATAGTCTTGTAGCTGGCCTTCTCGGACATCATGTTGTCCTGTTCGATTCTCAATCGAACTCCAAGGTCTTCAAGGCTCATCTGCTTCTTTTTTTTTTGTTTCAGATAGCTCATGAAGTCCTTCCATGATAGAGGCAACTTTTCAATCATGGTGGCAACTTGAAACGTCTCACAAAGTTTCATTCTTTCATCAAGTATTTCATGAATGATCAACTGCAGTTCACCCAACTGAGACATCATTCTACCCACGACAAATTTCTTTTGTCCGACATCCTCGGTTTTGTATTTCTTCTTGAGAGATTCCCATAGAATCTTCGCAGAAGACATGCCTTAGTACACAATGTACAGGGTATTGTCAAGACCACCCATAAGGAAGTTCTTACATAGGAAGTCGCCAGACGACCATGTCTCTTCTCGCAGTTCCTTGGCTGCCTCTGATTCACCTCCACAGGACTCAGAGGATCTTTGAGGTACTTAGCCAACTGCAGAGTTGTCAGGTAGAATAATATTTTGCTCTGCCACAGTTTGAAGTTTGCTCCACCAAACTTATCCGGATTTTCTCCATGAGAGACCGGTACTATGATGTTTCCGCTGGAAAAATCAACATGGGTCAATAGGTCTACAAAAGACAAATTACACAACGATCAACAAATGATCTTGTTCAAAGTGATATACTAAGTTACCACTTGTTGTTCTATTGGACGGTGGTTCCAATAAACACAAGCCTTGAATTTCAACTAAAGATTCTTTAGAAAAATGAATAAACGAATATTCCCAGAGGACGAGGGGGGTCCGGAGTAACCACTTAAATCCCTTACCACTTAGGCTCTTATCGTCTTTTTGACAGAATATTCTTTAAACACCTTTTCAATGAGATCTTTTAGCAATTCAAACTCAGTATTACACTTATTCAATAGCACAAACTGTATACGATATGTGTAGATATATGTGTAAGTGTCAATCAAGATTGGATGAAATTACTTGTGTAAAATTACACTTTAAATTCTCAACCAAGTATGCAACACACAATAAATTTTTCAACTTTATCACTAAGTGTATGCTTGTGATAATTGAACAACCTAATAATAACTTAAATCTATACTACCAAGATTATATTGATTCAGCATATGATTAACTAAGTTAATATTAATATAAGTCTTTGCAGTTTATAACAATTCAAGGACTATTTCGTTAGTGTCGAGTTCGTATATACGTTCGAACAAGACTGTCCAGTGTGTGTACGTTCAAACGCGTTCGAACGAAGTATTCCAGAGAGTTCACGTTCGTGTAGCGTTTGATAACGCGTTCGAACGGAATGTTTCCAGAGAGTTCACGTTCGTATAACGTTTGAGAACGCGTTCGAACAGAATGATTCCAAAGAGTTTGTTCGTTCGAGTTGCGTTTAGGACGCGTTTGAACGAACTAAATCAGAAGGTCTGCGTTAGATTCACGTTTGAAGACGCGTTCGAACGTTCTTACGAATTTTCAGATTTTTACCTTCGCGTGCGTCGAGCGTTCGAACGCCTACGAGTTTTTCATGCACAGTCTGTATTTTTTTTCAAAAATTTTCTTAACTATGCATGCGATTTACTATTTAACAACACTAGTTGATAAGTTCTTAAGATTATTGTCCGATTAGTGTCATTAAACAAGAAATTAACATGCAAACAAACAAATCAAACCAGAAAATTGGATCTAACAAGCATAAACCCTAGAAAACCTTAAAACTTGAGAATAAGAAAAACCTTGATACAAAGTTGAAAAACAGTAGTCCGGATCGAGATTAATCTCTGTCCTTAAGAACTTATCAGCCCCGTCTCGGTGCTCTAACGGCTTTGCGGCTAACGTTCTCCCAGGATAACCCGGATTCCTCTTGTTCAAGGGGCACACCTTAACCAGATCTTGAACTTGGAATATGGTGGAATACTCTCTGACTCAAGAAAGCAATTCAGACTCTCACTTGTAGGATGAAATTCAGATTTCATTTGTGTTTTTTTTTTTTAAAGGAACATAATAGCTTCCTTTTATAGCATGGAAGGGTGCCTCAATGGCACCCTTTGGGTTAGAGTGCAACCCTCAAAAGGCAGTGGCGTATCCAGAAATATCAGTCAGTGGGGGCAAAAAAATTTTCTTACCAAAATAATATCTTTGAAATTACAAGATGATCCCTATACTTTTGAAAATATAAATAGCCCTTAGTTCTAAACTTATAAATTAACCCAAAATTTCAGAATTATATTTTTATCCATAATTTCTAAAAATACCAATTTACCCTACAAATTTAAGTAAGAAATTATTTTTAAAATTATGTATTTTAAGTTTATGTAGTATATTATATACTAAATTTCCGCTAATTTATTATAGATTTGATCACTTTTTTAATTAAATTATTAAAAGCCTAGTGCTAAAACGCAACATTTGTGCTTTGAACAACTATAAATAAAAAATAAATATACAAAAAAATATATACAAAATAATTATATTTATATTAATATGTGAATATTTTATACAAAACAACTATATAAAGAGTGGTTTAGTAAAAGAATCACTACAAATATATCAATAATTAGAATATCAATAACCAAAACTTAGTATAAACATAGTAGTTTGTAACTTTCCAAAAAAATGTATAAACATAGTTATTTTTATTTTTATTTAAATGTAATGAAATCCCTATTTTTTTTTATAAATGGAAAAACACATAAATAAGTGGATTTAAAATGAAAAATAATCAATTATTTATACACATATAAATTAAATATAATTATTTTAGATATGTTTAAGAAATAAGATTGATACAAAAATTTATTGGAATTTTTTTAATTAATTTGGACTTGGGCCTACATATTATATTAAAAAATACAACTCAAAAAATTAAAAAATAATGTATTTATGAGTGTTGTTTAATTATTTATATTTTCTAATATTAATATATATATATATATATATATATATATATATATATATATATAACTAGGGGGCCCAGTGGGGGCAACTGGCCTTAAGTGGCTCCAACTGGCCTTAAGTGGCTCCGCCACTGTCCAAAGGGTTGCACCATTCCTATGCATCCCTTGAGCATAGGACCATGTAACACACAAATGGAGGACATGTCCCTAAGGGGTATCATCCAAATGACATGTTCCTCCTCCATCCAACACAAAATATTTAAATATTTGAAGAATTTACAATATATATATATATATATTTCAATTTTGATCCTTAAAATTATGCACGAACTATTAAATATCCTGTATTAATTAATAGGAAGAAAATCAGCACAAACGTGATAGTATCTCTATGTTAAACAAAGAGAATAAATAAAACTGAGGTTAATATTGCGAGGAATGAGAAATACCTTAAATAACCTTAACTTTCAATCGTGGCTAAACAGGAATATTCTGCCCTTTTTTCTTCTGATTACCTTTTCACTAACTTATCGACCTGGGCAAACAAATCTGGATAGCAGGGTAGTTTCGTAATCACACTCATCTTCGGTTATTTCGTAAATTATTTAACAACTAGTGGCAATTACTAGACTCACCTCTATAAATACTCATTGCCCTCTCTTTCTCTTGCCTCTATTCTCATCCCTCTAAAATACTCGCCCATTCAATCTTCCTCTCTCTATTTTTCTCTATTTCCAAGCCTTAAAATTGCTATCGCCAATCCTCCAATATTCAGAATCTAGATTCCCAGCCACTCCTATTTGATCCACTTTTTACTCTCTTTTTTTGTCCTTTTTTTGATTTTTATTATTTTATCTTAATTACAATTTGACACTCATTTTTTTTTTTTTTTTTTTACTTTTTTACCGGATACCATCATTTATGGTCTTTAAATATTAGAAAGTTACTAATCAGAGGATTATTATTATTACTATTATTATTATTATTATTGTTATTTTTTAAAATTTGGTTTGATTTTGATGCTCGGGGTGCTGACGTGGCATGCACCTAAAAGGGGACCATGAATACCACCAAAACGATGCGTCTTCCCCCTCGGCGTGTTTTGACGCCAACAAAGCGCAAAGAGAGGGGTGATTTCGACGCGCCCAAGCCGGCGTCTAAAACAAATTTACTCAAGCCGACTACTCTCCAATCGCAAGCCAGCTCAGAAAAAGCTGAACCTGAGCCGGGTTCGTCTAATCACCTACTGGCTGGCTACTTGGCCCACGAGTTCCTCACCAAGGGCACCCTCTTCGGTGAGCCGTTTGATCCTGCTCGATCACAAGCCGTTCCTCCATTGAAGGTCGTAAAGCCGGTGAAGAGACAGGAAGCCGAGCCGAGTAAGGATGTGGAAAAATATCAAAGGTACGTGGAAGTAGCGAGTTTGCTGAAGACAGATGGGGCTCACATGGCAGGCATTGTCAACCCTACACAGCTCGCTCGTTTCTTACGCTTATAATTAGGATGACTAAAATCCCATATTAAGAGATAAGATTTTATAATCGTTGATTGTAAGAGATAAATTTTTATAATCGTTGATTGTATCGGTCGGATATTAATATAGATATCCGATTAAAATATAGGTAAAATCTCCATGTGAATGATGGTAAGTACAATGGTCCACGTGACTCAATACGTTATGGGTGCATAATGAGATAATTTTTCGTATTGACATTCTCATATCATACCTGATTTACTGTCATCTCTTTTTGCAATGATGAATTATTATTGAGAAAATTACGTCACCTTAAGTATATCCAAGATCCCTTGCCCCAAACTCGTATAGGACTTGTGATTAGGGATGCTAATTTTACCTGTAAAATTGTAAATCCGTAATTATCCCTCCGATATGTGTAGAATTTGTGAGTATTTTAACGAATTTAGTGATTTAATACAAACCAACTATTGATTTGGTAAAAACTAAATACATGTGGATATCTATTAAATCTAGATATTTTTTGTAAGTTTAAATTAACTATAATTTTATACTTGTATTTGTGTTTAAAAAATATTAATTTTAATTATAGTTGTAGGAATAATTTTGAATGAATGCTACATCTGTGAAGATCGACACGAGGTGGTCAGGTCCAGCCCATCATCAGACTCTTAGAGCAGCCTTGGCATCAGACTCGGCATCAGACTCAGCATTCAGAGTCTTATATCAGCCTATGAAATCAGAACCGACCCAGCAAATCAGATCTGGTATCAGATGAGAGGAGAGAAGTCACTTGACTTAATGTACCGACTCGAGGATAGGGGTCGGGGTTGCAGCATTATATTATTAGACAGACGGCGTAAGCCCTAAACGAAAGTTTGAGCCCCCAAGGACTGATAAGATATGAGTAGGCCAGCAAATGATGGGATGGAAGAGAGCCTCGGGCTTATCCACTGACACACGAAATTGCGTGAGTGATTGGAATACAGGTTGGCACATGGGTAGAGTATGTAGCAGTTACCAAAAATTGGTGAATTAACGAATTTCAGATGGCAAAGAGTAGTTGTGTCAGGCAACAGAGCTATTACTTGTAGGTTGATTGAGGAAGAGAGCCTACGCAGTGATAACTTGGTAACATGGGTGACATCACGAGTTTGCAGAATAGTGAGTTTAAGCGCACTATATAAATAGATTGAGAACTCATTGTAAGAGGTTGGTTTTTTTTTTTTTTTTTTGATTCTGAGCATTCTTATAACTTGTAAAAGAGAGAAAAAAACTTAAGTGAGAGAGAAAGAGCAGATTGGTCTGACCCGAGCTCCTAATAAAGAGATTCTATTTCCTTTGCATCTGTGGACGTAGGTTGGATCCATTTCATCGAATCACGTTAAATCCTCTATTCATATCTGTGTGTTTTCTTGTTTGTCTGCCAAGTTTGCTTTTGGTTCCCGACAAACCAAATAAATTCATTGCTTGTGAGAGGTCTGTTCGAGGGGTGGTTTTTCTCGAATCGCCACTAGAACGAAAAATAACCGTCAACAGTTGGCGCCATATGTAGGGAACCAGCACAAGAAGCGGCAAACACACTAAGACAATGGCAGGAGACGAAAACCATAGAACTTCAGAGGCTTCCACGGCAGAGTGGATGGAGAAGATGGAAGAAACCCTGCGAAACGAGAGAGAAGACGAACAGAAGGAAAAAGAGGTGACATAAGCCTTTATGGAAGACACAGAGTTGGGAAAAATTGGTAGAAGAGTGGATGCAAGAATGTCAAAGATCATCAGACACCTATCATTCAGAACAGTTGAACTGCACCTGACGGAATGAAGAGATGTTGAGGTATCATTAAACATGAAGCTTGGAAGACGAGCTATGTAGCACGATTGGGTGTGAGAACCTACATGGCGATTGTAGCCTCGGGATGATAATAGCATGCGTGGTGCGAGGGCCTGAGTGGCGTTTAACATCCATATTTGAGGCGCATAGTGCGAGGATGGCCCCGGACCTGCGTGGCGTTTGGAGCCTCAGAGTAACCATAGCACGAGTGGCTGGAGGCTGGTGTGACATTTGGAGCTCGGGGGTAACTATGACAATATGGTTAGAGGGCCTCCATTACGATTGCAGCCTCATGGCTTGCATAACGTGGGGAGGGATCATGCCCCCTCTGGCGTTTGCCACCCCTTTTTGGGATCCATAGCCGGGGCTTAACAGAGGTCCCCAAGGCGATTGGCTTGGAAGGTACATAGCGTGTAAGGCCCCGACCTCTGTGGCTAATTGTAGCTCATAAGAGTAAGAAGGCTCGGGGTCAGAATTTCTCCCCCGAGGTCTTGTTCTCTTATTGATGGCATAAGGAGGGAACATTCCCTTGTGGCCAAGTTATTGCATTGGCTCGGGACTGGGTTACGTCTCACCAATGCCCTATTTACTATGTATTGGCGCAAGGAGGGTTCATTCCCTTACGGTCAAGTGACTTAGATGGCTTGGGGTCAGAATGTTTTCCCAAGGTCTTTCTTTTTCAGATCGGCTCGGGGCCGGGTTACGTCTTGCCGAGGCCCTATTTGCCAATGTATTGGCGCACATAGGGTTCATTCCCTTACGACCATGACTTGTGATGGCTCAGGGTCAAAATTTCTCCCCCGAGGCCTTACTATTTTGATAATAGCCCGAGGATGGGAGATTTCCCTCGTGGCTTGTGTTTTATTTTACAGGTCTTTGCAGATCATTCCATTTCGGGATAACAGCATGTCAAGAGCATGCATCAACCCGAAGTGGCACAAGATGATCTTCTTCAAGTAGAGAAACCAGTGTACGGATCAGCCAGAGTTAGCTCGGATCAACATTTTTGGTCAGAAAGGGCCTAGTGGAAGCGATTGATAAGTTATGAATCAGAAATAAAGGTGTTCGATCAGAGTTGTGAACCTGACGTGGATTTTCACAAGAAGCACTGAAGCTTGCAGATCGTGGCACCTGTTATGAGGTAGGGCAGACTTGAGATTATGGGCTTGATCAAGATTGAGCATCAACATAAGAGGGGAGTTTTTTCTTCAAAAATATTCCAAGTGTCAGAAAGGTATCCCGAAACATCAGGTTGAAGTAATGTGAGGTGCCCATGAGAGTGTCAGCCCGATGACATCAGATTGGTATTCGATTTCTTGCACCACTATTTTTTTATAGTTCCCGACATCAACTCACCAACTCGTTGATACCGAGAACTAGGAGACAAATATTGATGGTGGTCTTCAGCCCCGAGGAACTTCAGAGTCTGAAGATGGGTAAAGTGGGTTTTACGCTTAATGGATAAAAGTCTAAGATCATTGTGAGAATGAGATGCCAGACAGAGGGGCCCGAGCCCTAAGTACAGAAAGACAACCCGAAGGTAGGACCAGATGATTCGATATCACTAGAACATCTGTGAAGATCGACCTGAGGTGGTCAGGTCCGGCCCAACATCAGACTCTTAGAGCATCCTCGGCATCAGACTCGGCATTCAGAGCCTCATATCAGCCTCTGTATTCAGAGCCTCATATCAGCCTCTGAAACCAGAACCGACCCAGCAGACCAGACCCGGTAGAAGATGAGAGGAATGACGTCACTTGACTTGATGTACCGACCCGAGAATATGGGTCGGGGTTGCAACATTATGTTCTTAGACGGACGACATAAGTCATAAACGGAAGTTTGAGCCTCCCAAAGACTGATGAGATAGGAGTAGGCCAGCGGCTGATGGGATGGAAGAGAGCCTCAGGTTTATCCACTGACACACAAAACCGCGTAAGTGGTTGGAATACATGTTGACACATAGGCAGAATGTGTAGTAGTTACCAAAAAATGGTGAATTAATGAGTTTCAGATGGCAGAGAGTAGCTGTGTCATACGACAGAGCTATTACTTGTAGGTTGATTAGGGAAGAGAGCCTACACAGTGATAACTTGGTAACGTGGGTGCCATCACGAGTTGGTAGAATAGTGGGTTTAGGCGCACTATATAAAGTTGTTGAGAACTCATTGTAAGGAGTTGATTATTTTGATTCTGAGCATTCTTATAACTTGTAAAAGAGAGAAAAAAACTTAAGCGAGAGAGAAAGAGCAGGTCAGTCTGACCCTAGCTCCTAATAAAAAATTATATTTGCTTTGCATCTGTGGACGTAGGTGGATCCATTCCGCCGAATCACATTAAATCCTCTGTTTATATCTCACGTTAAATCCCCTGTTCATATCTGTGTGTTTTCTTGTTTGTCTGCCAAGTTTGCTTTTGGTTCCCAATAAACCAAACAAATTCATTGATTGATGGAGATTTGTTCGAGGAGTGGTTTTCTCTAATCGCCCCTGGAATGAAAAACAGCCGTCAATAATATTTTTTTTAGATCTTTTATTTTATTTGCTGCTAAAGTAGTTGTGTATTTTCATGAATAAATTGAAAATTTTATGTTGGATTGATACATTATGTGTATTTGATTTGATCTTAAAAGTATAATTTCTCCTTTATTGATCTACGGTAAAGGTACTATACGCAAGTGCACGTATCGCACAAGTAGTATAAAAATATCGATCCTACGAGGACTTAACTCTCACATTGTTAATTGCTAATGATATTTAAAATAAAATGCTGGGGGTTGGGGGATCCACCTTTGATATTTTAAATCTAATAATCTCACTTTTTATAATATATAAATTGTTATATAAAATCGGCCATATAGGCGGTATCCAATTTTGTCCAGTAAAACCAGCCATATAAGTGGTATTTTTCATGATAAACCAGCCATATAGGCGGTAACAATTTATGTATTATAATATAAGTGAGATTAACCTAAATTATCATATTAAAGACTTCACCATTTGTCCCAGCGGAAATAAATTAACTAAACATATAGAAAATAAAAACACACATAATATTATTATTAAAAATAAAAAAATACATTACAAACAAGATACAATCCTCAAGTTCCTTATTAGAAACCTAAGGAAAGTATGAATTGGAAAATGAAATCAGCTTAAATTTATAGGCAAAATGCTACCTTCGGCGTCGCGACTCAGAAAGCATGCGCGTCGCGAAGCGTAAAGTTGCTTGACACGTGTACGTGTAATCGTTGAGAGTCGTGACACATAGAGTATATGGCGTCGCGACGCACTGCACAATGAATGCTGCGTGTCGACATGAGAACTTTCGGTGCTGATGTTGACAGTGGATGTGAGCAGTGAAATTCCATTTTTATCCTTTTTGTCTATTTTTCGTCATTATAGCCCGAGTTAATTCCATTGAGTCCCGATATTTTATTTATCTGCAAAATAAATAAAAACACATCAAAACGTTCATAAAACTCGAGAAATTATACAAAATATTAAGTTAAATGAGCGGTAAATATTGATATATTTTCCGCTTATCATATCTCAAACCTAACATTTTGCTAGTCCTCGAGCAAAAAAACAGAAACAAAATGAAATAAACAACTAAGACTAATTAATCTAAGTAACTTTCATAGGTATCACTGTTGCATTTAACGTATGCAACAAGCATTTAAACCCCTAGTTGTCCCTAGTGGACGAGTTATAGTCTCGTGAGGGTTTACAGTGACGATACCCACAAATATCAATTACATGCACATGAAATCACATATAAATGCAAAACAGAATAAACAAAAAAAAAATAAAATAAACAAATATAGTAACTATATATACAATGTCCTCAGAAAATGTCTAGCAACAAAGTTAAATGAACCTTCAAAATGCATACTACAACTAAAATCCATTCATTTGAACAAAGTATCTAAATCAGACTCTAAGTGTGTGTGTGTGTGAATAGATCTGTAAACAGATTTGATTTTAAGTAATTAACTAGGTGAGTTTGTCTCAATTCTCAGTAGTTGATGGGTCAAACAAACCTGACTATCTAAAATTATTATGTCTGCTACAATATGCGTAAAGTGTGGTGTGAGATTTTTTTTAAACTATGCTGTTTGACGCGAACGATCACTGCTTACTGAGGCAAGATGTCCAGTTATTAAGTAAAATCTTATTTATTATCTAATTAACTCAAGCCGTACCGTTCAATACTGGCCAGACAAGATATCCGGTTACTAAGTAAAAGCTTGGTCATTTTTTTTATATATCTTCATCATCATATCACACATCATAAATAAATGTAAACAGAAACAGATATTCAGGCAGACGGTCGTTCATCATCCACCGATTATTTTAACTAGTCACTTTGTCAATTTCTTATTATCTAACTATTACAGAACTATTTTCTAGTGTATATGAGTCTGACCTAGATATTATGATCAAAATATATGATAAAAGTGAAATTAGCATTTATCATTTCCTAGAATATTTTACTAAGACAAACAACCTCATCATTAAATATTTTATTTTATTTTATTTTATTTTATTTTTTTTAAAGCATGCAAAAATCAAAACATGTAGGAAACACAACATACATGAAAAACATAACAGAGCAAACAATATAAACATGCAACCCCACCCCCAAACCTAAATCTAACATTGTCCCCAATACGTTACAAAATAAAATAAAGATAAGGGAACAATATTACCTTGGTGATTTAAGCCTCAGCCCCATCATCATCCTCGCTGCTGTCCCCTGGAAAGTCTGAAATTTGATCGTCGCTCATTCCCTGATGACGTGCCATTTGTTGAAGCAGTTGAGCAATGAAATCGACGCGAGATTCCAACCGTTCTACGCACTGTGTCATGGAGCGGGGCTGCGATGATCACTGCGCGGGTCGAGGTTGCTGTTGTGGTATTGCCGGTGTTGGCCTCTCTGCTTGAAGTTGCTGTATAATTCGTGTGGATAGTGCAGTGGTGGGCTGCATAGTTTATTCCATTAATTCTACGGGCACCTTAACCAGTGTGTAGAGGTTTATGATTAAGCTGTAATACAAAAAGCCGGATTGTGCAGAGTGTGCTGCCCGAACAATATTGTTGGATAGCAGCCCACCTATGTCAATGGTATGTCCTTCAAGCAGAGAATACAATAGAATCATTTGTTCTTTGGTGACATTAGTGATGTGGGTGCCAGACAAGAGTGTGCTTGTCAGGAAGTGAAACCATACCCGAGCATCTGGTTTTAGGTATCTAGAACATATCTTTAAATGTTCCCCGCTGATGCTCATATCCCATACAACATTGGGGATGCAAAGTGTCTGTGTAATATGAGCCATGTAAAGATGCTCAATGGCTGCCGTATATTCATCCACTTTCGTGTCGGCAACCCATAGTACCGATTAATTGTTGACCTATCGAATGAGACATGTTGCCCTCAAACTAAAACCTGATACACCTGATGCTTATAAGCATTGGCGTAAAACTCTCTAACCATGAGAATGCATGAGGGGGCATATTGTCGCCAAAGTTTATGCCAATGTCGGGCAGTGATAATTCTATCTATCTGGGGAAACTGCCTAGGGTCAATGTCAAAACCCCTCTCAGTGATTGAGACTTTTTGTCCCATCCCCTTTTCGTATCTCCGTTCGACGGCTGCCGATAAAAATTTCGTGGCATCATAACTCAGTCCAGTAGCCGCTGTGGTCCGTGCTCTCTTAGAGGCCATTTCAATTTTAAGTTTTTACAGAAATTTTGGCAGCACCTCCCTTATTTCTAAGGATTTCCCAAATTATCATCCTAATTACTAACACTTCAAGAGTTTCAAAATACTTCACCCCAAATACTTCAAAATTTCACAACAACCACAACCACTATTCTCTCAAAAATAGTAAGACCAAAGAAGAAAAAGAAAAAAATTCGAGTGAAAACCCGATATTCACGAAAATGCTCCCAAAATCAAAATTTCCCACGAGAAATGGAGGAGTAGATGCGTAATTTGGAGAATGGGATAGTGTTTGGTGAGGTGAGGGAGTGATTCTGAGAGATTTGGGTGAGTTTTGAGAGAACAAATGATAGAGAAGACGAAAGAAATAAGAGAAAATGAAAGGAATTGTGAGGGAAAATGTTCGTGGGTTGCTGTTTTATATCATGAAATCACAGTCGCGTCGCGACGTAGAGTGCTGCACGTCGTGACTCGGAGCTTTAAATTTTTGGGGGTTTCACATGTTAAGTCATCATGTCGCGACATGAAGGGTTTATGCATCGCGACGCTGAAGGTTTAGTAGAGTGCCACATACTGTCTCATTTGTATCGCGACACATTTTTTTTTGGATAGTGTATGCAAATTAGAATTTGTTTGACGAACATATCAACTAGGATGCGTATCAAGAGTTGACTCCTCACTCATGCCAACTCTAATGAATTGAATTTTTATCTTCGCAATTTTATCAAACAATGTTCCGTGATAACTTACGTCTTCATTGGCTTGCTCTGCCTTAAGTGCTCTGTATGTGCTTTTTCCTGCAAAAATAACACCTAAAATTAAAAACTCTACAACATGTGTACGTAAAATGTGAAAATATAAATTTTAATAAAAATAAAAATTCATATGGGTTGCCTCCCCTCGAGCGCTAAATTCAACGTCTTCAGCCAGACGTGATCGAAGACCGTCTTTCATGGAGGCTTCAGTGTGGTTTTGGTCGTCCTAGAGAGGACAATTCCATGTGCATTGCTCTTCCAGTGCCTTTTCAAAAAATGAGGTGGCAAATAAGATTTTGTTCGATTCAGTACTTGTGCCACCTTTTTAAACTTTGTAGCTCCAATGGTTTGTGAAAGGATTGACAGTATATCAGGAGGTCTCGTATGTTTCTTGACTTTGAATGGTGGTGCCATTCTGTCAAGCTTCTGGGCGGTGTCCTCGATATTTACTCCTCGATGCTATGATGTTTCATCTAGTGTCATTAGATTTTCGTTATGCTCCACACTTGCTCTTGTATCTGCCCTGCATCTTGTTCCACATTTTCTTCACAGATGTATTTTATCATTTCTTCGTTATGCTCTTCATCAAACATTTGCGCAATACATGCTCCACGAGTATCAATCTGAGGATGCAGAGATATGTCTGTATGTAGGTCTTCATCCTCATTTGTTGGTGTGGTTGGTACAAATAGATCTTCTACTTGTTTCTCCCCATAGAGGTACTTAGCGACCAGAGAATTATCCAAATCAATTTGAGACTCTGCATGTTATGGCTCCTGAACTGAGACCTCTGAATCTTGATACTGCTCAGCCTCTTCCCCTATTAAGGTGTCTTCGTGTAATTCTTGGTACTCGAAGGCTTCATCAGTTTCATCTAAAAATGCTCATTGAGGTATGTGGCTCTGGTTGTCAATTAATTGTCTCAATTGATCTGTCAGTCTCTATATGGTTGCTGATTGACTCTGAAAGTTTGCATCAAATTCAGCTTCCCATTTCTTGAACATTTCAATCGTCCATTTTTCTTGTGTCTCGAGCATGTCATTCAACCGTTGTTCTTGTGTCTCGAGCATGTCAATCAATCATTCTTCCTTTGATGGTTATGGTTCTTGAGGACAATCATAGGTTGATGATGGATGCGATGTATAATAAGATTCACTGAAATATGTGGGTTCTTCATTGTCATACCAAGTAGGATTTTGCCACCCAGAATTATAGTTGTACATGCAATGATCGCTAGGTTGGTTACCATCACATATCTCACATCTTATCATTGTATTCTAAAATGGTTGAGCAAATGTTGTGTTATTTCTCTCTGACATCCACTGATAGTTGTTAGGCTGAACAACAGGCCTCAGAAAACCGGACTGTGTTTCCCAGATATGGGGTGTATCTTCACCTCTAATAGCTCTTAATGCTTCCATCGCCCAATAGAGATCCATTTTCAACCACCTGAAATAAAAAAAACAATAAAAATTAAAAAAATAAAGAAAATTAGATACAAGTAAAGTATATAGCCTCAAAATTAATAATGCAAAAAAAGTAAGTCCCCGACAACGACGCCAAAAACTTGATTCGCGGTAAACACACTATACACAATCGCACGTATCAGACAAGTAGTATAAAAATATCGATCACATGATGACTTAATTCTCACATTGTTAATTGCTGATGCTATTTATTTACAAGTATCTAATTGAGGTTGGAAGGGATTGTTTACTGGTTGAATGTGGATTTAACTAATAAATAAATAAAAATACAAATAAATACAAAGGAAATAAATAAAAGATAAAATCATCTAGGGTTGTGAATCCTCCCAATATTACTTTAATGATGAATTGATTCTCCTATTCATGTGTAATATATCAATTTGTTAACCTAGAACACGAAGATATGCAAAAGCCTCTTTCGATGGTCGAATGCAAACGTCCAAAGTAACTCAATTAACTATATGTCTATGTTAATTAAGAAACTCCAAATTCATTAAGTTCAAGTTCCAATTATGGCTACACCCGCCCCGACAGATATATGTCTATCCTTTAAGGAAATCCCTAAGATGAGATCGTGTGCTATTGAATCTAAGGCTTAAACATAAAGTCCATTGTCAAGTTCATTCTACATTTACCACATCAATCTCATTGGTGATCAGTCAACAAGAAGCATTAAGATCAAGATTCAATAAACAAGCCAATGTATCACACATTATATAAGAAAATCAATTATGGAACTCGTGAATATTGTGCTTCATCATTTCCCTTGATTAAAATAAAATGCTGGGGTTGGGGGATCCACATTTGATATTTCAAATCTAGAAATCTCATTTTTTATCATATATAAATTGTTATATAAACCGGCCATATAGACGGTATCCAATTTTGTCCAATAAAACCAGCCATATAGGCGGTATTTGTCGTGATAAACCAGCCATATAGGCGGTAACAATTTATGTATTATAATATAAGTGAGATTAACCTAAATTATCATATTAAAGGCCTCACTCTTTGCCCCACAAAAAATAAAAACATACATAATATTATTACTAAAAATAATAAAAATACATTACAAATAAGATACAATCCTCAAGTTCTTTATTAGAAACCTAAGGAAAGTAGGAATTGGAAAATGAAATCAGCTTCAATTTATAGGCAAAATTATGCCTTCGGAGTCGCGACTCAGAAAGCCTGTGCGTCGCGATACGTAGAGCTGATTGACATTGTACGCGTAATCGTTGAGAGTCGCGATACATATAGTATATGGCATCGTGACGTGCTGTATAGTGAATGTCGCGTGTCGGCATGAGAAATTTCGGCGCTGGTGTTGACCGCGTCAAAGGCTTGCGCGTCGCGACCCGAGCAATAAAATTCCATTTTTGCCATTTTTATCCGTTTTTCGTCGTTTTAGCCCCGAGTTGATTCCATTGAGTCCTGATATTTTATTTATCTGTAGAATAAATAAAAACACATCAAAACGTTCACAAAACTCGAGAAAATATACAAAGTATTAAGTTAAGGGGACGGTAAATATTGATATATTTTCCGCTCATCATTTATGTTTATTAATGTATTTTTAAATAGAAATCCTTGATTTTTGATATGTATTATGTTAGTTAATTTTATTCTCTTAAAATTTTTTCCTTTTATTTATACCATAGGTTTAGCAGTTTAAATTAGAGATGACAAATTGATACTTACTAATTATTTTATATTTGAGATGAAAAATTATCACAAATTTGATATCGATTTTTGGTTTAAGAACATTATCCTCGAATTCCGAACCGAACCGTTCAAAATCTAGAATTTCCATCAAAATTCAAGAATTTTTAGATAAAAAATCAAGATTTAAAATGAAAAATCCTCTCAAATTCCGTACTAAACGATGTGGAATCTTGAATTCTCATCGGGATTCGAGAATCCGTATTTTTTTTTTTTATCTTTTAGCAGGACATCCTTATTTTATAAAATGAAGATATCATCACTAGAAAATAGCGCAATATACACATGTACATACATACATGTGTGTGTGATATTAAAAGAGAAAAAATTATTTGAAGTTTATTTAAGGGAAATTCACAAAATTGACATTAATTTGTCTCCTTCTCAAAACTAATTCAAATTTTGAAAAATATATTTAATAATCAAATATAACATTGTCTTCCCAAATTAACCATGTTTACACAACAGCCGACTCATTTTCTCTTTTCTTTTTTCAAGAGACAGATCAAACCAACCTAAAAATATCAAACTAACTCTTGTATGATTTGTATGGTCTATGATGGTTTTATTGATTGAGTTTTGTTGATATGATAGTTTTGTATGATTTATTAACTTAAGAAATACTTAATATGATGAAAATGGCTGGAAATTGAAGTTAATTAGAGAAAAAATAATTAATTTTCTTAAAAAAAGATAAAATTTGAGAATATTTACTATTAGGTTGGTTCGGTCGCCCGCCTCTCCTTTCTCTCATAGAGAGCGATGCTCTCTTATCAAGCAATAATGAGGAAAACTGATGGGGTCCAAATGTCCAATATTAGCAACCACATGCAAAATTTCCTATATTTTATCTTTTTCCTGGAAAATCATTTTTTTCGCTAATTAATTTCAATTTTCAGCCGATTTCATCATACAAATAAATAATACAAAAAAACGTAAAATAAACTCTACATGACAGATCCATACTCTAGTGATTGTAGTATACTTTATTGCCTCGATCCCAGGCTCCCAATAAATTGTGGCTTACCAGATAGAGCTACCTAAAAAATATGTGGAGTGGGGGGAGGGGAGGGGAGGGGAGGGGAGGGGGGGGGGGGGGGGTGAGTTTATGAAGACCAAGTGAGTAGATACTATAAAAAAAT
>SKCR01007709.1:0-24435 GCA_019454045.1 Zanthoxylum bungeanum | reverse complement strand
GGAGATCGGACCGAATCGGAATCCAATCTGATTCGATAAGAGTTTATTTGTTTGGTTCGATCAGATTTTGAGTCTTTATCGGATCTGATCGGATTTGATCCGATAACTATCGAATCGAATCAGATTTATTCGATCCGATTTGATATCTTAACGAATAGGATAAATTCGATTTGATAACAGATCCGAATCCGATAGAGCATCCGATTTGATAATGAATCCGATAGTGGATTCGATTTGATAACGTATCTGATTTGATAAAATTGATTTGAATTTTAAGTTATTCGATCCGATTCGATAAAATTGTTATGAATTTATAAATTTTCAGGTCAATTTTTTGAATCGGATCCGTTATCGAATCAGATTTGTTATCAAATCGAATCTACTATCGGATTTATTATCAAATTAGATTCTCTATCAGATTTGGATCTGTTATCAAATCGGATTCTCTATCAGATTCAGAATTGCTATCAAATCAGATAAAATCTTATTCGATCTGATATCAAATTTATCTGATTCGATCAGAAATTTTACAAACGATCCAAACACGATTTGATCAGATTCGAGAGCCAGATCCGATCTGATGCCCAGTCATAGTCTAATATATTTAACCAGCTGTATAAAATTAGACTTAGAATTTCAGTGAACGAACTCAACAGATATACAAGTAATTCATGTGTGTTTTGTATCATGGAAATCCATTAAACAATCTGTGAGTACCAGATCAACAATGGAATCAGAGTTCATTCTATTGGATAAATATGGTGAAGAAGTAGAGTGGTCACGAAATTTTTTGAAAGGTATTCCAAAATGGCCAAAGCTCATGCCAATAGTTTGCATACATTGTGATCATCAGTCTACAATTGTTATGGCACAGAGCAATATTTATAATGATAAATCTAAATATATTCATCGTAAACACAATACCATTAGACAATTACCCTCTATTGGAATTATTTCTATTGACTATTATTGTGAGATTTTTATACTGCAAGTATACAGTGTCAATTTTTAGTAAAGAGTGAATATATAGTGTTGAGTCCACAAGGATTGAAATCAATTTCGCACTAAGTACTGTAATTAATAAGCTTAACATTATCTATAAGAAATTTAAATTAAACTAAATTAAAACTAAAAACTAAATAAGCAAAGAGAGTGTAAATGTTTAATTAAGGAAAACTAGGGTGAGATAGATTCTAGAGTCTGATTTCACATTGCTATCCCCTTTGTATTTTTTATGTCAATCAATTATTACTCAATATCATAAGAGCTTAAAGAAGAAAACTAGAAGATAAAATCCGACCGAATCCCTTCATCTTCGGACGTCATCATCTTCGTATTCTTTTCTTGCTCTTAAATTCTCTATTTGGATCTCTATAAATTATATATTTAGAGCTCTCTAGTTGTGTCTATTTCTATTCCTTAGGGTTTTGGACGAGCCCATATATTTATAAGAAAGTTTGGGGAGTCCTTCTACTTGTAGAAAATGAATTTCTAAGTCCGAAACTCTTCCGACTTGGGGAATCACGACGCTAGAAGTGGCGTCACGACGCCAACCTCTCTGTCTAGATGAGAATTTTTGCGTTTTTCCTTCCCAGAGTGCTTCCTTTGCATTCTTAAGATCCCAAAACCCGTATGTTAGACTCAAGATCCATACTTTAATGTTTCTTATCAATAAAACACAAAACAAACTATAAAACTTGAAAAATGGCACGAAACCTAACAAAATAATAAGCTAAGAATGTATGAATAAGTGGGTATAAATCACACTTGTCAAACACCCCAAAACTTAATATTTTGCTAGTGCCGAGCAAAAGAATAAATAAAAACAAAATAAAAGTAAACAAACAAAAGTAAACAAACAAAAGTAATTAAATCAGCCATCCCACTTTCATAGGGATCACGATTGTATTTAGCGTACAACAAGTCTTTAAACTCCTAGGCGGCCCTAGTGGACGAGTTACAGTCTCGTGAGGGCCTTATAGTGACGACATCCACAAACATCATTCACACACATTAAATCACGCCAAAAATAAATAAAACAAATAAAATAGTCCCGGTATTGGCACATAATATTATCCTCAAAGAATGTCTACCAATGAAATCTAAGAACCTTCAAAGTACTCAATGCAAATTAAATACAAGTTCTTGAATAAATTATCTAAACTAGACTCACATTGTGTGTGTGTAAAGGTTCGGTCACAACTCAACTCCTAAGTAGCTAACTCAGGGATTTCATCTCAAAAATTGGGATCCGATAGGTCTAACCAACCTATATATCTTAAAAGTGCTCTGTATTTTTGTAACATCTCTCTCCCGGGGATGCTACCGGCAGGGAATAGATTGTCGCATTCCCTTGAGACTCTGACATACTGATTGCGAACCCCACTAATAATCCATCTCAAATACAAACTCATATATAAGGGCCCTTGCCCAACTCAATAATATGGAATACATTTAATACTCATGACTATATACTCATTATTACTTGTCTTTAGAACTTTGTTCATGAACTCTTTTAATACATTACAAAGACTTATACATTACTAAGGACTGGCATACAACTTTACTTTGACACTAAATGAACTGTGTCTCTGACTTGACCTGATAGACTCAACACCCTAGTGACTGCCATCAGTATCCATCCTCTCGATTTTGTCCTTCGGGTAAACCTATAAAACAGAAGCATTGGGAGTTGGGGGTTAGATCGTTTAAACAACCTAGTGAGTGGACAGTTTAAAACGGAATCTGAAATACTTTATGAAACATCCATTTTTATGAAATCAAAATCATCTCAAGGAAAGCTGATCTTTTCTGAAAACTCTTTCTTATCTGAAAACACATTATTTTTATGTGAAAAATCTTTTGGAAATCATTTCTGTCTGTACAACTCTGAGTTTCTCATAAAACTGTTTCTCTTGAAAACTCTTTTATAAAACCATCATTTTGAAAAACCATGTCTCTGAGTATCTATAGAAAATCTGACACATGGGGGCATTACGTATTGTCGTCCTCCTATACGCCTAAACTGGTGGTCTTGGGGGTGTTACGTATCGATGTCCCCCAAGCCACTGAACTAGAGCCATGTGTGCAAATCCATGCTATTAGGGCATTATGTATCGCCGTCCCCCAATGCATGCCAATATCATATCCCTGAATCTACGGTCTAGGGGAGTTACGTATCGCTGTCCCCCTAGCCCTGAAATCTAGTGGTCTTGGGGCGTTACGTATCACCATCCCCCAAGCCACTGAACTAGAGCCAGATGTGCTAATCAATGTTATCATCTTGAGCCTAAATCTAGGGTCTAGGGTCGTTATATATCATCGTCCCCTAGCCTTGAACTACGTGTGCACACGTCATCCGTGTCTATCAATTCCCATAAGCCACAACTGAGGTGTGTTTTTCCCTCATGCCTCCAAAAATCATAAAAGCACGCTTTTCAAATCAAAAAATTTCTGAAACATGCTCATTCATAATATAACTATAAATCCAATTGGCTAACACCCTAATACATTTAAAAAGTAAGTCTCAAATCAAAAGAAATTAAGTAAAATCAATATGAAAAAAAGGTTCACTCGCTGATTAATAACCATTGCCAATGACCCTGGATGTGACTGACAAGGTTCATATGGAAAAGCCAGTACATCCTATATTTGAGTATGGTTAGCATATATATAACTAAAAGCTAATCATGGTTATAGATGTAGTGGATGTTCATGCATGTTGCATACGTGTCGCAATAGCTAACGTATTATCTGACTTTAACCTCCTAGGAAAAAACTGAAAGGGAATGAAACTGGTCCTGTTGCGCATCGCGACTCTAGGTCTTTCATGTCATGACATTCATACGATCAAGCTGAAATAGAGAGCATTTCTTGCTACCCGTCACGACGCTAAGTGTTTCGCGTCGTGGCTCTCACCTGATCATTTCTGAGGTAGAGAGCTTCTTCTTGCTCTGCATCACGACACTAAGTGTTGAGCGTCCCGACGACCACACGACTTGACCCGAGGTAGAGAGCCTCTTCTTATTATGTGTCGTGATGTTGGGTATTGACCGTCGTGAAGCTAGCCCGATTTTAAGGCCATTCATCAACTCTTCCAATATTGATACCTAAGATAATCTCAACATCACCTTTTAAACTTCAACATATATCAAAACTCATCTCATATCATCACCCCAAACACAATTATTATCTAATATCACTAAATCACAAAGTGTAATCCCATAACATATTGATACACATAAAAGTTTTCTTCCATGTTAAAATTTATCATGATATCCTCCAAAATACATGCTAGCAACCCTATCAATGCCAAATAAGCAAATTCAAACCCTAGGTATGCAATGTGCGAATTTGGAGTTTTATTTCCTTTGCTCAAAACTAAAAATGGAGAAGATATAAAGATAAAGGAAGCTTACCATGCTTGGAATGAAGCTTGAATGAACCAAAAATGACTTGAAAAATGATGATGATAGGAGAATTTGGCATGGGAAGCTCATTGCTTTTTGTTTTTTTGACTTTTGAAAGAGATGAGTGAATAGTACTCTATTTATAGGAGAAGGTGGCTGATTTTTTATTTGGCATGGATGGCTAGATTTGTGTCACATCACCCATTCTAGTCCATTCTCGAATTTTACTATAGCAGTCACGATAATCATGATTTTTGACTTATTTTTGATTCAAATTTGGAAAAATTTCCAACACATAAGTTGTAGGTCTCCATCTTAACTTTCTAATAATATAAAATTCATAAAAATCAGATATTGTATGAAAAGAATATGGCTAAGATACTAAGGGCAGTTCGTAGTGGTACAGAAGATAAATTTCGTATCGGAACTGCAAAAGATTTACCAAATGTCCGTAAAGATATGTCACAAGCACATTCACGCTCGAACATGATTTATATCATGTATTATGCTACCTATAACATAGTAGTCATCAGAATTTCTGGGGTGTTATAATTTTCCTATTAAGCTCGATATGATATGAGTTCTATTTTTCATAATCTTTTTACTCACCTACGCTTTAAGATAACATTTCTCCTCATGGTGGTCCTAACATTTACCCATGTGTAGCTTCAAGCTTATCGGTTATAGGTGGTTTATCTCTTTTTTCAAAGTATTTTTTTTCATTTTTGCTCTTTTCATTTTTTTTTTCAAAAGATCTCTTTCTTTTTTTTTTCTTTTTGTTTTTACTCTGACCATACCATAACATAAATAATGGTAAATATAGACAAATATATATCATATCATAAATAATGGTAAACATAGATGGATATCTAAGCAAACAATCATTCATCTTCAAATAATTTCTTCAACTAGTCACATTATCAACTTCCTATGCTCTTACTGCTAAAAGACTTCTTTTAGGTGCTTACGAGTCTAACCTAGATCACTTACTAAAGGCATCAGATAAAAATCAATTAGGCATTTATCATTTCTAAGATTTTACCATAGAGCAAAAAAACTCATCATTAGACTTATGTTTTACTACCTATGACATAATTTTTTTTATTTTTTTTATAAGGAACTATTAAAAAAATAGCAGAAACTATCACCGACATGCACACACCCTAAACTTAAAACTTGCATTGTTCTCAATGTAAGATAAATATAAAGAAATAAAAACATTGCTATCATTGCAGTATTTATGGGCATTTCAAATATAAATGTAGATTTAGAAAGAAATAAACAAAAAAATAAACAATGCATCTAATGCCAATATTGTAAATAGTGCAAATGCTAATGAGCAAGATGTCTCTGAAAATTTTGCCATGGCTTCTGAAATACAAATTGGGATAATTACCAAATTGTATATGGAAATAGTTACCAAATCTAATGATTGGTGGTTTGATTTCGGCATTATTGTTCACATCTACAACAATAAGTCTCAGTTTAAAGAGTATAAAGAAGAAGAAGGGCAACAAGTGTTGATGAGAAATCATAATACTGAAAAGGTCCTTGGAAAAGGAAGTGTTGAAGTGCCATTCACTTATGAAAGAAGCTTGTATTAGTCAATGTGTTACATGTTCCAGAAATTAAAAAGAATCTCGTATCTATAAATTTGTTATGTAAATCTAGGGTTAAGGCTGTACTTGAGTCGGATAAATTAATTCTGACTAAAAATGAGGTATTTATGGCAAAGGGTTATTCATATGATGGGATGTTTAAGTTAAGTATTGTTGCCAATAAAATTAATAAACCACATGTTTCTATTTATATTGTTGATTGTTCTTTCTTTTTATGGCATGATTGTTTAACACATGTTAATTATAGAACTTTAAGATTTATGGCTAATGATGGTATGATTTCATATGTCAATGAACATAAAGAGAAATGAGAAAATTTGCATTCAAGCAAAGATGACTAAGAAACCATTCCCTAAAATTAAAAGAAATACTAATTTGCTTGATCTTGTGCATTCTGATATATGTGAACTTAATGGGGTTTTAACTAGAGGTGGAAATAAATATTTCAAAATTTTTATTAATGATCATTCAGGATTCTTATATGTGTATTTGATGAAAAAGAAATATGAGGCTTTCAGTATGTTCAAAGTATACAAAACAGTAATTGGAAAAATATGTCAATGAAGTGCTCCATATACCCTAAAGCAAAATGGTTTGGCAGAAAGAAGAAAATAAGATTTTGGTAGATATGATAAATTCTATGATATTTAAAGCAAAACTGGCTTTCAACTTATGGGGAGAAACTTTGCTTGTTGCTTGCCATGTGCATAATAGAATTCCTTCCAGGAAAACAAAAGTTTCTCCATATGAACTATGAAGAGGGAGAAAACTAAATTTGAATTACTTTTGAGTTTGGGGATGTCTAGCATTCTGTAGAGTTTCATATCAAAAAAAGAAAAATTAGGCCCAAGAGCTCTAAGAAGTGTGTTTATAAGGTATGTAGGAAATTCAAAAGCATACAAATTTTGGGACTTGGATTCCAATGTGTAACACCTGATAATTCCGACGACTATTATGTTATAGGTGGTATAATACATGATATAAATCAAGCTCGAGCGAGTATGTGCTCGTGAATTGGTTTTTGAACATTCGGTGAATTCTTCACAGTTCCGATACGAAATTTACTTTCGATTCTACTCCGGACAGCCCTTAGTATTTAGAATATATTTTTTTCATACGATCTTTGATTTTTATGAATTTTATATCATCGGAAATTTAAGACCGAGACCTACAACTTCCATGTTGGATATTTTTCCAAATTCGAATCAGAAGTAGGTCCAAAATCATAATTTCCATGGCTATTATAGTGAATTTTGAGTAAAGTCTAGAATTGAGTGATGTGGCCCAATCTTACCTACTCATTTCATTACAAAAATCAGCCATTTTCCCTATAAATAGGGCACTATTCACTCATCTCTTTCTCAAGCCAAAAATGTAAGTAAGGTTCAAGAAATTTCTTCCATCTTCTTCTTCCTCAAGCAAAATTTTGAAGGAATGGTCATGAATTCTCAAGCTTTTCTTGGTCAAGTAAGCTTATTTTTTCTTCTTTCTCATTCTTATTTAGGAAAATGAGCATCCATTCTTCACTTGTATTTTCGTACTTATGAACCCTACGAATTTGGGGCTTTGTTGTTTGAAATGTTTGAGCAAAATTTAGGCCTCAATACATGTTTATGATGTTGTTTAGAGTGGATAATGCTTATGTTTTAATTGAAATAATGTCAAGGTGTAGAATGGGCATGAGGGCCGAATTTCACCTAGTTAAAAGGGGGTCATTTTTGTTTCCATTATTGTTAAATGATGTTAGTGCAAGTGTTGGATTGATGTTAAGACATAAATCTAGTTTTGTTATGTTGGAAAGTTTAAAAGTGGCAAGATAGGCCTTTGCTAAATCCTTAATAGTAGATTAAGAAGTTGTTTTGAAGTTTTGATAATGATGGATGATGTTATAAATATGTTGAAGTTTTGATGATGGTAATGTTGGGATTTCTTGGGCATTGCCATTGAAGTGTTGATGTCCGACCCTGAAATCGGGCTAGTGTAGCGATGCTGAACATATGAATGCTTTCTGCCTTAGGTATGATCATATGGGAGTTGCGATGCGGAACTCCTAGCATCGCGATGTGTAATAAGAAGGTGCCTCTGCCTCATGTATGATCGTGTGGGAGTCTCGACACTCAACACCTAGAGTCATGACACGAAACATGAAATGCTCTCTAACTTGGTCTGTTTGTATGGACGCCGCAACATGTAGGACCTGGCATCGCGACGCGTTATAGAAATAATTTCATTCTATTTCAATTTCATCCCAGGATGTTCGAGGGAACCCTAAAGTACACGTATACTACATGCATGAGCATCCACTTCATCCATGTGTTGGAATTCTCTAAGCTTCCCAAGACCATTTCAAGAATGAAAATACAAAGTGAATACATCAAAGGAGGTGCGGAATACTCATAATGATCAGTTGAGACGATGCGGTGAAGACAAAAACATTTTGCCCTCCATGGAAGCACTCGGCAGTGGCTGTGTGGAGGTCCTCCATTTTCGGCGTTGTGTCTTCCTCCAAGCTCCAAGCTTTGGTTCCATGCTCATGGGTGGTTTCCCTATCACCTTCGCATGTCTCTTTGAGTGCTAGCTCTTGATTTTTTTGCCACAAAAACATCACACTTTGCTTCCATTTTTCCTCAATTTTCACTGTCAAACCAGTGAGTTTTTTAAAAGAAAAATGGCATGTTGGCCGAGAGAGAAGAAGAAGAATTTTGGCTCCAAAATCATGAACCAATGAGAGAGAGAAGAGTTGTGTATGTTATTAGAAGAAAAGTGTATCTAATACACTTAATTTGAAAGTAAAAAAATCATTAATAAAATAATGATAAATGTCTTTCAAATCCATCAAATGCTTTCCATCAACTCACATCAATCAATCAAATCAAGTGACAAGTTGTCACATCACTCAAAGTGACTAATGATTTGACGCTTGATGCGACTAGCGATTTGACGCTTGATTTGACTTGTGTGCCGCACTCAAATTCAAAATACGAATGCGCTCGCAAACAATATCGGGCTCGGGTTCGATAATTCCAAATTAACGAATTTTCCGTTGCGACGTAATTAAATGATTATGCCTAGCGAAATCACTATTCACGTCGCTAACGAATTAATTCTAAATTAACTCGTTCACCCGAATTAAAATCTAATTTTAATTTAGCGTCGAAATCTAATTTCGTTTAATATATCGAATATATTAATTTATCGATTAATTCCAAATTAATCGTTCTCTCTCTTTAAATGATATTTTATCCCAGATAAAATATCTCCGCAATTAATCCCAGATTAATTTTCTCTCTCATCTAATTAATCCCAGATTAATTTAAAGTGCGAGTCATACGTCATCGGTGAATCTTCGGGAAGCGACCCATGAGATCCCCGGATATGTTGGCAGTAAATTGGGTCGTCGGACTATCCGAACACGTAAGTACCTAGTACTACGTTTATACCGATTTACAAGACAAGGTTGGCTTTTAGCAAAGCGCCATGCCTACCCGATTCTCCAGAAATATCCTTACAGGAATATAAGGATCTATATCAGGCGTAGTATACGTAGTATTGTGTATGTCGATCCAGTATCGGATGATCACGTGCTAGGCCTGGGGCTGGAATTGTGTCTGCCCCGTACGAAGCACATGTTGGATGTCTGGTAACTAGTCTCTATAATCGGATAAACATGACCTAGCATAATATCCCGATGACTGCAGTACTTAAGAGTACTAGTACCGTATCCTACGTGACCATCATCTCCATATGACTGGAGTGACACTTCCGTCTTGACATCACACCCAACACACTACGATTCTCGATATACCAAGCGGCTGCTATTTTTTGGGCTTAGGCCCGAGAGGTCTCTCTATCGTATATAGCATTCTCTCAGACCCCAGGACAATCCTGAGGTTCATATCCCAGTCAGGAAAGTTCACACCATTAAAGACATTTTCGCCCATGATAATGTCTCTAACCCTCATCTTTCCAGCCATCTTAATTGCAATAGTCTAACTATTCAATTAACGATTTTTGGGTATAGTCCAACTGTTACAAGAAAATAATAAAATATTAGACCAACTAATAAATACATAAAATGACGAAATAATTTGAAAGTACGTATTGGCAAGTATTTGAACGAAATTGCAAATTCAATAATAGCCTCCCACTATTTTTCGGCGAGCCTCTAACCCTCTATTGAGTACTCGGGAAACCTAATTTCCTAGTGGGCTAGGATCCCGTTAAATAACACACAACCTTGACTTTGGCCAACAAGCTGTATGATATTTAACTAGGTAGATCTCTAAGACCAATTGGATTTCATCCAATTACTAGATCTGGTAGGTGGACCTCCAAGTCCGAAATATATATACAATATATATGCCAATATATCCAATATATATTTTCCTAACCTTTTCTCTGAATCAACTAAGCCTTGGCTTTGGCTCAACAAGCTTAATGATTCCAGTTAAGCGGGACCCATTGACCTTGGAAAACTTCGTAATCCATGTCGATGAACAAGAAGTGACCTTGACTTTGGCCAACAAATCACAACTTGCCCAAGACATGCGTGTTGGACAATTATGACCCATAGCGTCACTATTTATACAGATCATAGTGTTGTTATACAAATTAACTATGTGACAAAGGAGATTGCTCTCTTATCATTTGTGATTATATCACCAAGATATATAAATTATAGGAGGTCCCTATGATTTGTTCCTGGATTGAGAATGATATGAGACAGTATCAGTCCAAGAAGGATAAATCATTAAATATCCCTAGTCAGAGTATTATCGAGATTGGACATCGATAAATGCGTAAAAGACTAGTATTACACGTGTGCGCGTTGTGAGGGCACAACGGCATAGTTCTCATATATTTGGGTATAGGATACTTATGCAAGTGTGATAGGAGGTTGTGTTTTACCGATGGTACGGGAAACAGCTTCGCTCTGGATAGACCCCCTTGGAATTCCATGGGTAGTATGACTATATGTCTATGGAAGTCTGAAATCAGGGTAGGTGTATTTGGTCTTAACCTGAGACTTGCACCGCTAATACTTGCGACAATCAATATACTTTGGTTTCGGTCGTCCGGGGCTTTAACCGGTTTCTGTGTACGCCTATTCTGGGTATATCGAGAATCATAGTGTGTTGGGTGTGATGTCAAGACGGAAATGTCACTCCAGTCATATGGAGATGATGGTCACGTAGGATACGGTACTAGTACTCTTAAGTACTGCAGTCATCGGGATATTATGACTAGGTCATGTTTATCCGATTATAGAGACTAGTTACCATACATCCGACATGTGCTTCGTACGGGGCAGACACAACTCCAGCCCCAGGCCTAGCACGTGATCATCTGATACTGGATCGACATACGCAATACCACGTATACTATGCCTGACATAGATCGTTTATTCCTGTAAGCATATTTCTGGAGAATTGGGTAGGCATAGCGCTTTGCTAGAAGCCAACCTTGTTTTGTAAATCGGTATAAACGTAGTACTAGGTACTTACGTGTTCGGATAGTCCGACGACTGAATTTACTGCCAACATATCCGGGGATTTCATGGGTCGCTTCCCGAAGAATCACCGATGATGTATGACTCACACTTTTATTAATCTGGGATAATTAGATGAGAGAAAATTAATCTGGGATTAATTACGGAGATATTTTATCTGGGATAAAATATCATTTAAAGAGAGAAAAATAATTAATTTGGAATTAATCGATAATTAATATATTCGATATATTAAACGAAATTGGATTTCGACGCGGAATTAAAATTAGATTTTAATTCGGGTGAACGAATTAATTTAGAATTAATTTGTTAGCAACGTGAATAGTAATTATGCTAGGCATCATTATTTAATTAAATTAGATTTAATTACGTCGCAACGGAAAATTTGTTAATTTGGAATTAGCGAACCCGAGCCCGGGATTCTTTGCGAGCGCATTCGCGTTTTGAATTCGAGTGCGGCACACAAGTCAAATCAAGCGTCAAATCGCTAGTCGCATCTAGCGTCACATCATCCGTCAATCAAGTGATAGATGTCTTTCACTTTGAGTGATTGACACCAATCACTATTCATTGATTGATGGGTGATGATGGAAGTGGTTAGCATAAATCATTTGACTTTTTGAAATCAAATAAATGGAAAAATTAATTTTGGAAATTGATTAAGTGTATTTGATACACTTTTAAGCCAACAACCACACAACTCTCTCTTCACCATTTTTCTTCTCTCTCTCGCCCACTGCTTCTATTTTCTCTTCACTGGTTTCAGTAAAACCGTGAGTTATAGAGAGGCAAAGAGTGATTTTGTTGCAAAATCAAGGTGCTAGCACACACATTGAGTTATCCTAAGGTGATAGGGAAGTAATTTCGTGAGCTTGGAATCCATTTTGTAAGCTTGGAGCTTGAAAATTTCTTGGAGGACAAGCATGTTTATTTTCATTGCTTGATTCGATCTTGGGAAGCTTAGAGAATTCCAACAATGGTATCATGAGCAAGGTTGAGCATGAAAATGATTAGGGCTTAAAATTTGGGTAAAATGAATTTGAGCATGATTAAATGAAATTGGATGAATTAGTATGCTTAAATGTGTTTTAATTGATGATTGATTGGATTAATTTGATGAAATTGTGTTTGGAACATTTTTCCCCAAATTTTATGTCTTGGCCGAGAGGTGAAGAACCCTAAATTGTCTTGGAATTTTGTTTTTTGATTCATTGGATGACTTGAAAATAATTGGGGATGTTGATTTAATGTTGATTTGGATTCAATTGGATTGAATTTGATTTGGACATTGAAATCCCTATGAAGTTGAGACTTTGAGCATGAATATTGGGTTTGATTTTTGATAAAATATGTTGGACATGTTTTGTTGTTGATGAGCATGATTAATTAGACAAATTTGTGTTTTGGAAATATTGATTTGGGTAATTAATTGTGTAATTCACTTTGAGTAATTTAATTGAGAAATTTGAAATTTTGGAATTAAATTATTTGGGCTAATTTTGGAAATTGGGCTTAAATGTTTTAAATGGGCAAATTGGGCTTGGTTGTACCAAGAAGGGTTTAGGCTAAATTGGTTGGATCCAATTGGGCCCAAAACCGCATCCATAAAGCCCAAATGCGACTAATGGACCTTTAAAGTTTAATTGGGCCTAATGGGCCTAAATTGATTTCTAGGCTTATTGGGTAACTCCCGGATTAGACTTTGGTTATTGGGTTTGACCCGAGTTGACCAAAAGTCCACGCCTTAAAGAAATTAATTAAAAGCCCATTGGACTTTAATTAAATTAATATTGGATATTAATCGGGCTTTGAGACCCGTAACGATTAAATTTGGAATTTAAATCGTAAAAGGTTTATTATTAAAGTGTAGTATTTAATTTGGAATTAAATGGCGAATTAGTATTAAATACAAATTGAATTGGATTTAATTATGTAGTTTAATTTAATTCAAGAATACATACTTTGAGTACTTATTCGCAAAACGAGTTTGACTCACGTAAAATCAAATCGTTGTTTGAACATTGGATGGTCACTAATTATCAGATTAATTAATTTGATTAGATTGATTGATAACATGCTTGTGTGAATACATGATTGCGATGCATGAATAATGTATATCGGATGGATATTAGATGGGTGGGGCAATTTTAGAAATTGTTATAATAAATTTGGAATTTATTAATTGGACCTGTGTGTTCAGCCTTATTACCTCATTATTCTTTGTATTCTCTTCTCACCTATTCCCCTCAATGTAAATGAGGTTTCTTTAGAAGTGTAGTGTAACGGGTCGAAGAAATATTTGCGCTAGCGGGAGAGAGGAAAAGGAGTGATTTGATCTAGGATCAATGTGTTAAGTATACATCCGCATATCATTATTATTTCATTATACGCGCTTTATTATGTGTTTAGAATGCATGTTTAAGGGTGTATGATGATGAGACCTTAACAAAGATAATAAATTGGTTGCCAATTTGCACGCGAAAAACCCTCACAAATATTAAGCGTTTTCCTTCCAATTAGTGATTCTTAATCAAGATCCGAGACTGGCCTTGGTTTGTTGGCCAAACTCAAG
The DNA here is from genome assembly GCA_019454045.1 of Zanthoxylum bungeanum. Lineage (NCBI taxonomy): Eukaryota > Viridiplantae > Streptophyta > Magnoliopsida > Sapindales > Rutaceae > Zanthoxylum > Zanthoxylum bungeanum. The sequence goes on along the minus strand of SKCR01007709.1, from coordinate 10,326 downwards.
GCCTTTGTCCGTCGAGGATGTGTTTGAATCACGAGAGCTTTGTTCCATATCAGTGTCTTGTCCAAGTTGTGGTTTGTTGGCCAAAGTCAAGATCACTTCTTGTCCATCGACATTGATTACGAAGCTTTCCATGGTCAATGGGTTCCGCTTAACTGGGATCACTAAGTTTGTTGTGCCAAAGCCAAGGCTTAGTTGATTCAGAGGAAAAATGTTAGGTAATATATTGGATATATTGGCATATATAAGATATATGTTTCGGACTTGGATGTCCCCCTACTGGATCTAGGAATTGGATTGGATCCAATCGATCTTAGAGATCTACCTAGTTAACTATCATACAATTTGTTGGCCAAAGTCAAGATTGTGTGATATTTAATGGGATCATAGCCCGCTAGGAAACACGGTTTCCCGAGTACTCGACAGAGGGTTAGAGGCTCGCCGAAAATTAGTGAAAGGCAGGAATTGAATTTGAAATATTCATTTAATTACTTTTCATACGCGCTCAAACAAATATCATTCGTCAAATAAATTAAATGTTAGTTGGACTAATATTTAATCGTTGTTTTAATTAACAGTTGGACTGTATTCAAACTATTCATTTATATTTGATTATATAATTGGATTATAATAATCAATATATTTGATTTAATTAATTATAGTTTATTAAATAGTTGGACTATAGTAATCATTATAATAAATAGTACCTAAATCATTGATTAAATAGTTAGACTACTAGAATCAAGATAAGTTGAAAGATTGACATTTAAAACATAATCCTAGGGAAAATGTATGTAAATGGTTTAATTTTCAAAATTGGGAATAATTTCATGATGGTCCTGGAAATTAATAAGTTACTTTATTTGATAAAATAACATATTAGGCCTAAGCCCGGAGTTAAGCAAATAGTAGAGCATGATCTTTGGAAGATTCATGTGATGATAACTTTAGTGCTTAATGTTGGTTTCTATTTAGGTCCCAAGATCATAACAAGCATGAAAAACATGTTTGAATACATCAACGGAGGTAGCGGAATACTCACATCGATCGGTTGAGACGATACGGCAACAAACAAAACGATTTTGGCCTCCATTTCCACGCCCACTGCAGTGCAGTTCACTGCCTTGAAAAATCAGATTTTGAGCTGAGATTTGGAGCTTCAATCATCGTCTAACGATTCCCGGCTCGTGGGTGAGTTTCCCTAACACCTTCGTATGCCTCTTAGAAGTGTACTAGCACTTGGATCTTGCCACAAAATCAAGTTTCCTCCTCTCTTGGACTGTCACGTTTTTGACAGTGTATGGCAGCCCCTTGGGCGTTTTTTGAGGGAGAAAGAGTGAAGAGAGAGTTCTCTAGGGTTTCTAAAATATTCATCTAATGAATAATGATAGTTACCAAAGTGTAGAGAGATATTTTTGTTTTTATACTTTAGGTAAAAACCATTTCACTTTTACCCTAAACTTGGTAGTGTGGGTAAATGGTTTTCCAAAAGTAAAACAAGGTAGTTGGGTGGTAGGTACACCTACCACACATGGGCCCCACATATTTGAATTGAAAAATTCAAATATCTCTACGAACATTTGCCGCGGCTCGGTTCGTTTAATCCGATTTAACGAACTTCCGTCGTTAAATAATTAAATCTAATTTAAATAAATATCGATGCCACGCAAATATATTACGAACGTCGTTTACGAATTAATTCTAAATTAATTCGTTCGTTCGCATTAAAGTCCGACTTTAATTTCGTAATGAAATCCAATTCATATTAATATATCCGATATATTAATTTTAGCCCATTCGAATAAATTAAATAGAAAAATCAAATTTAACTATTAAATTTATTTTACCGATTAATTCCAAATTAATCGCGTTCTCTCTCTTTAGACGATATTTTATCCCAGATAAAATATCTCCGTAATTAATCCCAGATTAATTTTCTCTCTCATCGAATTAATCCCAGATTAATTAAAGTGCGAGTCATACATCATCGGTGAATCATTGGGAAGCGACCCATGAGATCCCCGGATATGTTGGCAGTAAAACGGTCGTCGGACTATCCGAACACGTAAGTACCAAGTACTACGTTTTACCGATTCACAAGACAAGGTTGGCTTCTAGCAAAGCACCATGCCTACCCAATTCTCCGGAAATATCCTTACAGGAATGAAGGATCTGTATCAGGCGTAGTATACATCGTATAGTGCATATCGATCTAGTATCGGATGGTCACGTGCTAGGCCTGGGGCTGGAGTTGTGTCTGCCCCGTACAAAGCACATGTCGGATGTCTGGTAACTAGTCTCTATAATCGGATATACATGACCTAGTCATAATATCCCGATGGCCTTGCAGCACTTAAGAGCACTAATACCGTATCCTACTTGACATCATCTCCACTATGACTGGAGTGATACTTCCATCTTGACATCACACCCAATACTCTACGATTCTCAATATACCCAGTATTGGCGTACACAGAACCGGTTAAAGCCCTGGACGACCTCAACCAAAGTATATTGATTGTCGTAAGTATTAGCGGTGCAAGTCTCAGGTTAAGACCAAATACACCTACCCTGATGTCGGACTCCCATAGACACACAGTCATACTGCCAATGGGATTCTGAGGGGGTCTATCCAGAGCGAAGCTGTTTCCCGTACCATCGGTGAAACACAACCTCCTATTACACTTGCATGAGTATCCAATACCCAAATATATGAGAACTATGCTGTTGTGCCCTCACAACGCGCACAAGTGCAATACTAGTCTTTTACGTATTTATCGATGTCCAATCTCGATAATACTCTGACTAGGGATATTTAATGATTTATCCTACGTGGACTGATATTGTCTCATATCATTCTCCGTCCAGGAACAAATCATAGGGACCTCTCATCATTTATACATCTAAGGTGATCTAATCACAAATGAAAAGAGAGCAATCTCCTTTGTCACATAGTTAATTTGTACAACAACACCATGATCAGTACAAATAGTGACGCTATGGGTCATAATTGTCCAACAATCTCCCACTTGGCCTATAGCCAGTCACTCGAGTGCCTAACACCTGAACTATGTACGGTTGGCTCAAATTGCTGAGAAAGGGTTTTCGTCAGCGGATTTACATGATTATCGTCTGATGCGATTTATACGATCATCACATCGCCATGATGTATGATCCGAACGAATCAGATGAATATCGAAGTATATATCTGGATCGTTGATGAGACCATTAATTCTTAGCCTGTGCTGACGTCTAGCTCAGCCGCTAACAGAACTATATCTAATCTATTAGATTTATTATCGACCCAAATGGCTTCTATTGCTGCCTCAGCTGCAGCAATAATCCGTATTTGTTGTTTATATGGTAACAGTAGCTTGCTTGGAAGATTTCCAGCTCACTGTTCTGGTATTCAAACTTTATAGTACCGTTTGCGACTTATAGTCGTCTTTATCGGTTTGGAAACTTGCTACAGTGATCCCAGTCACTCCAAGTTCTCCTTCTCCATAGACTAAGACAGCATCCTTAGTTCTCTGAGATACTAACGGATGTTCTTAACTTCAATCCAGTGACTATCACTCGGATTGGTCTGATTGTGTCTCAATATGCTGAAAGCGTATGAGACACCAGGTCACGTACATTTTAAATGTACAATTTCTCAGAGAGTGTTAACAACTTTAAATCTATCCCAATAGATCTTTATTCCTAGAATAAAGGTTGTTACTCCTAAGAATTCTACGGAGAATTATCTCGAAAGCCAAGCTTTTGCCGATTGTTTTATGGGAATTTCATTTCCAAGAAATGACATATATTACCATTATTTTATACAGGACATTCACTGTCAGTGCGCTCCCACTAACCTCCTTATATACACAGGAATTATTTTCGTTTTGAATTAAATCATAAACCATTATGATCACATCAAAACGTCAGCTCCAAGAACCTTATGCTTGCTTCAATCCAAACATGGATCAAACAACCCGCAAACCTAGTTTGCTGGTTTAGGTACGACAAAATCGTCAGGATGTTATAAACATCCTCCAAAAGGTTTCCGTTTAAGGAAAGCGATTTTGATCTTTAACTGACACATTTCATAAATGTACAATTTCAGCAAGCATTATCCAAATGGATTTACCGTGGCAACGGGTAAAAGGTTGAACCGTAATCAACACAATGTTGATAACGATACCTTTTCGCTAAAAGCCTAGCTTTGTACGTTGGTATGTTGCCATCCATGTATGTCTTCCTTGAAGACTTTTAAATACCAATAGGCACAATGCTTACGGTACATCAACTAGTGTCTAAACATAGTTGGTATACATGGAATCCACTTCGGACTCATGGCACTTTGCCATAAAAGGGAGTCGATACCTTGTATCACTTCCTCAAACGTAGTCGGTTGGTCTACCTCAACAAGATTGACATCTTTATGAGGTGAGATCAGAAACCCATACCCCTGGTTGTTTTCTGATTCTCTCCGATCTACGCGGTTCTTGTGTATTCGAAGATTAATGGTATAGTTTCATCATTGATGAACTATCTGTGTTCCATTAAGGATTTCGTGCCTGAACAGTATTACTCCGATTTTCATCGAGTTATACCATCCTCCCACTTACCACTGCATATCGGTATTCCTCTTAGGAAAACCGCATGGTGAGCAACAATAACATTGCTCTCGTGAGATGTATAAGTACTATACTTATGGTATCCCTAGGATGACCTACAATTGGCACTTATCCTATTGGGTTTTAGTTTGGTATCATCCAAACATATGCCTAGCATACCCAAATCATCAGGAATGAGAAACTCGGTTCTTTCCCGTTCATATCTAATATGATATCTGTCAAACAGATAATTATGGAACCTTATTCAAAATAAGTTCTTGCACTGTTAATGCATATCCGTTGAAGGAAATTATAGCTCAGAGCGACTCATGATTAGCCTTATCATGTCTAACAAAATTGTTTCTCCGTACGGACACACAGTCAAACTGACGTGTCTCGGAAGGAGTCCTCCATGAAAGAATACTATACTCCTTCATGTATGTATGAAACTTACTGCTTAAGTGTTTTCCATTACGGTCTTGTTAGACATTATGTCCCATAGCGTCACTGTTTGTAAATGATATTGTATTATTGTACAAAATTAACTATGTGATAATGAAATTGCCTTTTGCCGTTTTGGTAATATTATTTACTTTGATATATAAATGGCGAAAGTCCATATGATTATACCGGATTGAGATGATATGAGACAGTATCAATCCATAAAGGTTTAATCATTAAATATCTCTAGTCGGAGTAGTATCGAGATCGGACATCGATAATGCGGAATAGACTAGTATTGCGCTTATGCACGTTGTGAGGGCACAACGACATAGTTCTCATATATTTAAGTATTGGATACTTATGCAAGTGCGATAGGAGGTTGTGTTTTACCGATGGTACGGAAAACAGCTTCGCTCTGTAGACCCCGCGGAATCCCATTGGTAGTATGTCTGCGTGTCTATGGGAGGCCGCATCAGGGTAGGTGTATATGGTCTTAACCTGAGACTTACATCGCTAGTACTTGCGACAATCGGTAAACTTTGGTTTTGGTGGTTGGGGACCTTAACCGGTTCTGTGTACACCTCTTCTGGGTTTATCGAGAATCGTAGTGTACTGGATGTGATGTCGAGATGGAAGTATCGCTTCAGACATATGGAGGTGATGATCACGCAGGACAAAGAACTAGTACTCTATAAAAGGTTGCAAACGTCGGGACAATATGACCAGGTCAGGATTTTCCGATTTAAAAGAGACTGGTTGCTTGATGTCCGATATATGTTTCGTACGGGGCAGACACATATCTCCAGCCCCAGGCCTAACATGTGATCATCTGATACTGGATCGATGTACGCAATACTACGGTATACTACGCTTGATATAGATCTAATATTCCAGTAAGAATATTTCTGGAGAATTGGGTAGGCATGGCGCTTTGCTAGAAGCCAACCTTGTCTTGTGAATCGGTAAGAACGTAGTACGAGGTACGTACGTGTTCGGATTATCCGACGACCGTATTTACTGCCAACATATACGGAGATCTCTTTGGGTCGCTTCCTGAAGATTCACCTATGATATTTGATTCGGACTTAATTAATCTTGGATTAATTGCGGAGAAACTTTATCTTGGATAAAGTGCTTTATTTAGAGAGAGAACGATTAATTTGGAATTAATCGATAAAATTATTATATTCGATATAATAATCGAAATTCGATTTCGACGCGAAATTAAAATTAGATTTTAATTCGGGCATACGAGTTAATTTAGAATTATTCGTTAGCGACGTAAGTAATAATTTCGCCAGGCGCAATTATTTATTTAAATTCGGTTTAATTAACGTCGCGACGTAAGCTCGGTATTTCGGAAATATTGAACCCGAACGCGTGAGTGCACGTGGCCCACTTTCATTTGGAAACGTGTGGGGCCCACATGACACATGTCATTATATGCATTATTTAATTGGTAATGCATTGCATGGTGATAGTGTGCAATACACTCAAAGGTTTTGCATGGAGTTTGAGTGTTTGACACTCTAAGCCATTGCATGGTTTGTCATAAGTTTATTATTATTTAATAAATATTATGGCATAAATATAAATTGATTTTTGGTAACAAAAATCAATTACACAACTCTCTTTTCTCTCTCAAATTGCCGAAAACTGCATGCAGTTTTTGCTCTCCAATTCTTCAATTTTGTTGCAAGGTTTGAAGAAGTTGTGCATTGAAAATCACACAAAGGCTAGCACCTTCAAGGGATCATAAAGAGGTGATAGGGAAACCATCAAAGAGCTTGGAATACACAAAGCTTGGAGCTTTCCACCTTTTCTCTTCTTGGCCGAATCATCCCAACCTTGGAGCTTCCATTTTGGTTTGATTTTCTTCATCAACAAAGCATTGTAAGTATTCCGCCATACTTCAAAGTTTAATATATATTCATTTATTATATTTCATATGCTTAATCTTTGTTTGGGACATATTATAGAAACCAACAATGGTATCATTGAGCTAGGTTTAAGCATGAAATATATTAGGTTAAAATTTGGGTAAAATTGATTGAAGCATGTTCTTGTGAAATTTGATGAATGAGTATGCTTATATGTATGTAATATGACATAATATGGAATCAATTTTATGAAAAATGCATTGGATGATTTTTCCCCCAAATTTATGCCTTGGCCGAATGTGTTGCAACATTGGATGTGTTGGATTTTTTGTGTTTAAGATCATTGGATGACTTAGAACGTATACGGGACGTAGATTAGTAATTCAATCGGATTGAAAAACAAATCGACACAAAAAACTCACCTTGGCCGAATGCACAAGGACATGAAAAGGAGTTGATTTTTTGTTAAAATTAATGTTGGACATTTATTTGGATAAATACATGATTAATAAATTAAATGGGTATTTTTGAAATATTTGGTTTAATATATTAATCTTGGTTTTACACTTTAATTAATTGGACTTTAATGTTTGGAATATTAAAATTTAATTAATGGGCTTAATTGATGAATTGGGCTTTTAATATTGTATTTGGGCATAATGGGCTTGGTTGGACCAAAAGGATTGGATCCAATTTGGGCCTAAATCACTCCATTAAGTCCAAATATAATATAATGGGCTTTAATAATTTAATTGGGCCTTATGGGCTTAAAATTGGTTTTATGGCATTTAAGGGTGATTCCTTATTTGGGCTTTGTAATTGGGTTTGACCCACATTGACCAAAGCCCAAGCCTTAATAAATCAATTGAAAGCCCATTTGACTTGAATTAAATTAAAACATTGGATGTTAGTTGGGCTTTGAGACCCAATAGAATAGATTTAGAATCTAAGTCTTTAAAGCACATTAAAAGTGTAAACATTTAATTTGGAATTAAATAATTGAATTAGTATTGAATAAGAATTAAATCAGATTTAATTAGTAGTTTCGATATAATTCGCGAATTCGTACCTTACCTTATGTACTTATTCTCAATCGAGTTGGACTCGCGCAAAATCAAACCGTTGTTTGAACATTGGATGATCACTTAAACAAAGACATTAATTGGATTGAGTATTGGTTGTAAAAGCATGTCTTGTTTGAATATATATGAATGTGATGAATGAATAGTGTATATCGGATGGATATTAGAAGGGAAAGAGTAATTTTAGAAATTATTGTAAATTTTGGAATTTATAAATTGGACCTGCGTGTCCAGCCTTATCTCTTTATCTCTTTGTATTCTCTTCTCACCTAATTCCCCTCAATGTAAATGAGGTTTCTCTTATTGTATTATGTAATTTGGGTAGAAGTAGAATAGTGCTAGCGGGGGAGAAGGGAATGGAGTGATTTGTTCTAGGAACAAGTTGTTTATATATCCATCCGCATATCACTATTAATTTACTTTACGCGCTTTATGATGTTTTAGAAGCATGCTTAAGGGTGTATGATGATGAGACCTAACAAAGATAAATAAATTGTTGCCAATTACGCGAAAATCCCTCAATTTATATTAAGCAAATATCCTTCCATTGAATGATTCTTGTTCAAGATCCGAAGTTGGCATTGGTTTGTGTTTTGACCAAAGTCAAGACCTTTGTCAATCAAGGATGTACTTGAATCATGAGAGTTTTGTTGCATATCGGTGTCTTGTCCAAATCGTGATTTTTTATTGGCCAAAGTCAAGATCACTTTTTGTCCAATGACATTGATTACGAAACTTTCCTCGTCAATGGGTCCCGCTTAACTGGAATCATTAGGTTTGTTTTTGGCCAAAGCCAAGGCCTAGATGATTCGGAGGATAGGGTTAGGAAAATGTATTGGATACATTGACATTATACATATGTTTCGGACTTGGATGTCCACCTAAACCGGATCTAGGAATTGGATGAGATCCAATTGATCAGAGAGCTACCTAAGTTAAATAGCATGCAATTTTTATTGGCCAAAGTCAAGGTTGTTGTTATTTAACGGGATCCTAGCCCACTAGGAAATTCGATTTCCCGAGTTCTCTAGAGAGGGTTAGAGACTTGAAGAAAATAGTGGGAGGCTATTATGAATTTTTGCAATTTCGTTCAGATATTTAGCCTTACGCGTATTTCAAAATTATTTCGTCAATTTTTATAATTAGTTGGACTAATATATTGTTATTTTACTTGTAACAGTTTGACTGTACCCATAACATCGTTGACTTTATAGTTGGACTATAGTTGTCAAGATGATGACTGGCAAAGGTAATATCCGCGACATAATCATGGGCGATAATGTCTTCAAAGGGACAAACTTTGCCGACTGGGAATGAACCTCAAGATAGTGCTTGGGGCTGAGAGGGTACTGTTATACTATTCAGAGGCCTCTCCCGCCTAAACCCACGAGCCACTGGAGCTAGAGTTATGGAAGACTCATAGTGACGATTGTGATCAAGCTCAGTCAGTTATGCTAGCTGCAATGACCCAGCATTTCAGACGCCAGTACAGGGACTTGGATCCCTATAACTGATGGCAAGATTGCGTGATCTCCACGCACCAATAAGCGGATGGAGAGGTACGAGTAGTAAGTAAGGAAACGCTTCCGCTCCCAATGACAGACGGCGCATCAGTTGAGGTCCATGGGACTCAAATGATCGCTAACATTGAGAGTTAGCCAAGATGGGCATTGTCTTGGAGGCAGAGCTGACGATTGATATGCTATTACAATCGCTACCCGATAATTGGAAACAAATCATCATCAACTATAAGTTGATGGATACTGACGACACTATTGGAGAGTTGTTGTCCGTGCTGAAGGAGTCCGAAAGGGAAACTCCTAAAGGGGAGCAAGCGCGGCGCATTATGCATCGACCTCTCATGCGCCAAGGCTGGGCCCAAGGCAATTGGAGGTGCGAGAAAGAAGAAGTTCAGAAGAAGGGCAAAGGCAAGTTGACAGTGGCTTCTAGGAAGTCAAAGGACAAATCTCGCGACATCTGCCTCAACTGCGGCAAGAGGGGTCACTGGAAACGTGACTGCCGAATGAGCAAGGGTAGAGGAGGATAGCAAGGCTGGCAAGGCCATCGCCTCTGGTATGTTTGTTATTGAGATAAATAGGAACACTTCTAGTTTTAAAAATTGGATTTTTGATTCTGGTTGTGGTGCTCATATTTGTACTGATGTGCATGGATCTGCAGGATAGCAGGGTGCTGGCGTCAGGGGAGATGGATCTACGGGTCGGAAACGGAACCACTGTTGCTGTTTTGGTCGTAGGGACTTTTGTTTTAGAACTGCTCTCAGGGCATGTACTTAAACTTTTGAACTGTTATTTTGTACCTAGT
>SKCR01007708.1:0-24598 GCA_019454045.1 Zanthoxylum bungeanum | reverse complement strand
ATGGGCCTCACCACATTCTTATTCTCATTTTCATTCAATTTTAGAAAATAAATAAGTGTAATAGAAATGATTCCCAACACACTATTGCTTCCAATTGGCCAAAATCAGTTGCATTTCATTCATGAGACACGTGTTTCTTACTGATAGGGAGGTATGTATAGACAATTTATGAATTTAATCTATTTTTTGTATGAATTTGAATATAGTGATGAGTTAAGTTGTGCTAAAGTCTTTTTGTTTTTTTTATTTTTTATTTTTTATTTTTTTTGTATTAAACCCCACTGCCAAATCATTCATTTCAGGCTTAAGCGGAGCAGGTAAAACCCCTGGCTGTCCCAGACTATTACAAGAAACACACTCACTGGATTCGAATACAGAACCTCAAGGTGAGATCGTGGATCATACACCAACAAATCATGCCACTTGAGGACGTTGTGCTAAAGTCACACATGTGTTAATATCAATATACGATTAAAATTTAGTTATATAAAAATTATAATCTAATAATTACCGATCATAATTATAAAAAGATAAATTCAATACCAATTCTAAATATATTATACTTATATATTGGTATCTTCATATATATAAAATTCAATAATTTTTTTCCTAAAATGCCACATAAAACATATTACATGAATAATGATCAATAAATGCTAACAAACAAAGTTAGACACACCATACAATCACCGAATCACAAACAAACAAACCACAAAAAGAAAAACAAATGGGAGTTGAGATACTCTTTGATCTCTATGTTACACGTACCAACCAACAAAATTAGCACTTTGTGATAGTGGCCTCTTGGCTTGTGGTTGTGGACGTCAAAAAACAAAAGCAATTTCGCAGCTTTTTAGTCACAAAACCATTTCAATTCAGAGCCCAATAGAGATAAGAAGACAGTGTTTGATTTGATAATGGATGGGGACATTTTCACACCTTGGCGTTTGTGGTGTCTGAATACTGAATAGGCACACAAAATGTGTCATGTGTCATGTGTCTCTTTGCTTTCCTTTCTCCAATCAATGTATATCCCCAGCCGACAGTCAATTCCCTTTTAGCATTTGCCATCATATTTATATAACAAAATTTTAAAAAAAATTCAAAAATTTAAAAAATGAAAATTCATTATGAAATGTGCTTTAATTAATTAATTAATGGGTTTTGTTCCAAGGACATGACAATTTTATTAATTAATCAGAGGTATGAGCGAGTAAGGTCAATCCAAATTAATACGTTTTTGTATTTGCGTAACATGGTTGCCGTGTTAATTTTTTTTTTATAAAAAATCCATGTAAATATGTCTGTGCCAACCTTTTGTGTCTGGGGAAAAATCAGCACATATTTCAAAAAAAATATAGATTCCTCATCAGGGGTTGACAAGGGAATCTGTCATCAGAGTCTGTTATAGAACCTGTCATCAGAGTCTGATAGAGAACCTATCATCAGAGTCTGATGACATAACCTATCATTAGAGTTTGGGGCCATAATCTATCAACAGAAATTGAAGTCAGGACCTTCGTCAGAGTCTGAATTCAGAACTACCCGATATGAGTTCCATCTTAAGCTTGGTTCAAACAAAGGCAAGCAAAGATCGTGCGAAAATTGAGTCCGAGATATCAGGTCATTAATGACACGAATATGCTAAATAAGGAATGAGAAATCCAATTATTTACTTTTCGTTTTTAAGCTGGACAATCATCTAGAATATGAAAGTTTCGAGATTCTAGAGAGTGAGCTAGTTAATAAAAAACGTGAATGAAATGTAATCGTTGTCAGTTTATTTTCCTTGAAACAAGATATTATAAATATGGTAAAAAAAATCCTAAAGCAAGGGATCGACCTTTTTTTTTTATCAAGCAATAATAGAGAACTTTTTACCTATCTTTGTGTTTTGTTGAATTTTATTATTTGTAGAGTTTACTGAACAAATAATTGGCGCCGTCTATGGGAAAGACTGAGATGAAAAGCTCTGTTCACGATTTCCTACAGTTATTGAATCCAAGAAATTAGTCAGGATGACCCCAAGAAACAAAGAGTCCAGAATCCCTTTGTCCGCCACTCACTAGGAGAAAGAAATATCCAATCATCTGATACCCTCAGTGGACATATTGACAATTGGCGATGAAATGATGAAGCAAATGGAAGACCAAATGCATGCCATGAAAAAACAATTTCAGGAACAGAATCAGGCCATGTAGCAAGAAAACCATACGCTCAAACCTCAAATTAATAAGATGAGTGACTATCTGGGAGATTCTAAGAAGTAATAACTCATTAAAGAAAAAGAATGAGAAGAGATGAAATACAGTCAATCATAAAAGATGAAATACTCATAGTATATTTTTTTAAACATCACGAATTTGTAGAATGAAATATAGATTAATTATGAATAATACGTTTTGTGAAGGATTACACACCTCTATGTAGACAAGATATAGTGTACGGTCTTTGTTTTCACACGAGAAGGAAGGTTTCCAAGGGAACTTCCAAAGACTAAGCTTTTTAGCTACAAATTGAATAGAGTATACCAGGATAAGAGATTTCCAGAAGTCGTAGTAGTAAGTTCTTGAGCAGAAATAGTAAAAACAAGTAAAGGAAGATAAGAGTAGCAGAGACCAAATATCTTCAAACCAAGACAGATCTAAAAAGTTCAACCCCGCAGAAAGGGATTCGATGACGAATCCTATTGGGGGGGAATTTATAACACCTGATAATCCTGATTACTTGTACATTATTTTTTGGGTAATCGATAATTCTTCGTAGTTTCGATATGAAATTTAGCCAAGAAATGCAACTCGGACAATCCTTAGTATATCAAGCATAACTTTTTCATACGATCTCCGATTGTTATAAACCGACGATATACAACTTTTATATTGGATATTTTTCCAAATTTTGAGAGGAACTAGGTCGAATTGGCTATTTAACCATGATATTTGCACAATGACGTGAATGAATAGTAAAAAGGAAATTTCCATTTTGATTCACCAGCCCATAGTTTTTCTTACTTGGGTCCAATAATTATAAATGGCCCAATAACCTTAAAATATCTCTAAAACCTCCTAGACTCCTCTAGAAAGAACCAAACAAATCAAGAAGTAAAATGTGAAGCCATTAGCCCCTAGTATAAAAAGGTCACTATTCTTTCATCCAAAAAGAAAGAAAAAGAGAAAAGAACGTGAGGGAGAAAGGAAAAAGGAAAGAAAAGGGAGAAAGGAGAGAGTGTGAGGATTGTGAGTTTATAAGAAGTTTGGAAGAAGAATGAATGGAGCTCTAACACAAACCCAAGTCTATGAAGAATAGAGGAAGGTCTATGGACATCAAAAAGGAAGAAATAACATGATTCAATGTGAGTAAGGCTTGATCCAAAATCTTTATATATATATATATTGAGTTTTGAGGATTGTTGTAGGATGATTAACTAGAAGTTGATGTTGTGAGGAATCCTAAATATGAAACTAAATTGAAGTCTATGAAATTGGATATTGTGATGATAATAGAAGGTTAAAATTATGATGATTAGAGTGTGGATGGTTGATCTAGTTTGTATAAAATTAGGGGTTGGGTTTGTTTTTGAGAATGTCATTAAGGAATCTATGCTAAGGCCTGAATTTCATAGCGTCACGACGCTCATCATCTAGCGTCGCGACGCGTAGAAAATAGAGGCTATGTCTAGAGTCTGATCAGGTGGGCGTCGTGACACGTTGCGTCTGGCGTCGCGATGTGAAACAGAGCATGCTCTCTGTCTAGTTCTGTTTTCATTGGTGTCGCGACGTGCCAGACCTGACGTCGTGACGCGAGGCAGAAACAACTTCATTTCTTTTCACATCCAGTTTTAAATGTTAGAGGCCATCCAAAGGGTTTCATATCAACACATAGATACACCTTATGACAAATCGCAGGCATGATACGCCATGTAGTGATAGCAAGTACTTGAATGGATAAACTTAGCCTAATTCCGAAATACATTCCTCAATCTATATTCTAATCAAGTTTACCAATTATAGATCATCGTAGGAATCAAAAATCCCTTCGAAAAAGTGAAGCAATGTCAGCTAGACTCCAAATCTTTGAGTGAACTCTTTCTTTTCAAGTTGAAAGTTACTTATTTGTTTTGACATGAGACTTACTTTTCCGCACATAGGGTGTTAGCCAAAGTTTTAATACAGTTGTTTCATGAATGACAATGTTTTTAGAAAGATTGATTTTCAAAGCTTGAGTTTATGATTTTTTGAGACATGAGGGAAAAACCCACCTCAGTATGTAACTTATGGAATTGATGGATAGAGAACGTGTGCACACGTAGTTCAGGAGTATGGATGATTGATGCCTCTAAATTCTAGTTTAGGGCTAGAGGGACAGCGATACGTAACACCCCTATACCCTAGTTTCAGAGTCAGGTAGTAGCATGGATCAACACTCATGGCTCTAGTTTAGTGGCTTGGGGGACGACGATACGTAACTCCCCAAAATCACTAGTTAGGCGTATGAGGGGACAACGATACGTAACGCCCCCATGCGTCAGGTTTTCAACAGACATTCATATACATATTTTTCAGAAACAGATTTTCAAAAATGGATTTTCAGAGACAGACTTACAGAAAAGATGGTTTTAAGAAAAAAATTCATAAGAAACCATTTTATGAGAATTTCAGAGATCTACAAACAAAAGCAGTTTTCAGAAAAGTTTTCCAGAATGAAAATTATTTTCAGATAAGGAAAAAGATTTCAGAAGTGATGATTTGAGATGAATTTGATTTTAGAACCATGGATTTCCAAAAAGCATTTTAGTTCCTTTTTTAAACTATCCACTCCATAGTTCGTTCAAACGATCTAACTGTTGGATTCTCTAAGGTCCAAGGATCAATTATCAAGCAATGAAAACAAGTGAATACAACAAATGAGAATGGTGGAATCATACTCACATCGAACGGATTGGATGCTATGAAGAACAAAAAAAAACCATTTTCTGCCCCTCAATGAAGCTCGTCAGTCCACTGTTTTTCTTCCTCCATTTTCGGCCATGGATGGTCCTCCATTGATGCTCCAAGCTCCAAGCTTATCAAGGTGATTCCAAGCTCATGAAGTGAGCTCCCTATCACCATTGTAAGTCTTATAGAATGTGCTAGCACTTAGGAATTTTGCCAGAAAATTCCATAGCTCCTTCTTGCCATTTTCGGTGAACCAAAACAGAAGAAAATGGGCTGTAATGCCGAGAGACAAAGGGAGAAGAAATTGGCTCCAAAACGTGAGCTAAGGAGGAGAGAGATAAAGGAAATGTGTTGTGTGAGTTGTTAAAAGAAAATTGTATCTAATACACAAAATATTAAATTCAAAATTCAATTACCAAAAGTCAAATATCAATTAAAAATTGATAAATGTCTTTCAAGCTTTCAAAAGCTTTTCCAACAACTCACATCAAGTCACATCAATCAATCAATCAAGTGACAAGTTGTCACATCACTCAAAGTGACCAATGATTTGACGCTTGATGCGACTAGCGATTTGACGCTTGATGCGACTTGCGTACCGCACTCGAATTCGAAATGCGAATGCACTCGCAAACAATCCCGGGCTCGAGTTCGCTAATTCCAAATTAATTAATTTTCTGTTGCAATGTAATTAAATGATTATGCCTAGCGAAATCACTATTCACGTCGCTAACGAATTAATTCTAAATTAACTCGTTCGCCCGAATTAAAATCTAATTTTAATTTCGCGTCGAAATCCAATTTCGTTTAATATATCGAATATATTAATTTATCGATTAATTCCAAATTAACCGTTATCTCTCTTTAATTGATATTTTATCCCAGATAAAATATCTCTGCAATTAATCCCAGATTAATTTTCTCTCTCATCATTAATTAATCCCAGATTAATAAAGGTGTGAGTCATACGTCATGCTGAATCTTCGGGAAGCGACCCTTGAGATCCTCGGATATGTTGGCAGTAAATACGGTCGTCGGATTATCCGAACACGTAAGTACCAAGTACTACGTTTTACCGATTTACAAGACAATGTTGACTTCTAGCAAAGCGCCATGCCTACCCAATTCTCCAGAAATATGCTTACAGGAATAAGCGATCTATATCAGGCGTATTATACATAGTATTGTGTATGTCGATCCAGTATCGGATGATCACGTGCTAGGTCTGGGGCTGGAATTGTGTCTGCCCCGTACGACGCACATATCGGATGTCTGGTGACTAGTCTCTATAATCGGATATACATGACCTTGTCATAATATCCCGATAGCTGCAGCATTTAAGAGAACCAGTCCCGTATCCTACGTGACCATCATCTCCATATGACTGGAGTGATACTTCCGTCTTCACATCACACCCAACACACTACGATTCTCGATATACCCAGAAGAGGCGTACACAGAAACTGGTTAAAGCCCTGGATGACCAAAACCAAAGTATATTGATTGTCGCAAGTATTAGCGGTGCAAGTCTCAGGTTAAGACCAAATACACCTACCCTGATTTCAGACTTCCATAGACACATAGTCATACTACCAATGGAATTCCGAGGGGGTCTATCTGTTGGCAATTCTAAGGGTCCCAAGGATCACAAATCAAGCATGAAATATAAGTGAATACATTCGAGAAGTCACGGAATACTTACATCGAGCGGTTGAGCGACGATTTGACGAACAAAAATTGAATTTCTGCTCACTGTTTTGGCGTTGGCAGTCCACTGTCCAAGCTCATTGGTTTGGCCATTTTAAATCAATTTCCAAGCTCCAAGTTTCGTCATGGTGATTCCCGGCTCATGGGTGGACTTCCCTATCACCTTCGCATATCTCATAGTGTGCTAGCACTTGATGATTTTGCCTCAAAACCATCACTCTATGCTTCCCACTACTCGGTTTTGAGCTGCTGCAGAGAGAGGAGAAACAGCCCACTTTGGGCGTGTATTGAGAGAAGAAGAATGAGAGTTGTTGCTTGAAAAAATTGGTAAATGATTTTAATTAAAACATATACACAATTTTGGCTTTCAAAAGTCAAACAATCAAAGCCTCCAACCACTCCAACAACTGACATCACTCACATCACTCAATCAAGTGACAACATGTCACATCACTCAAAGTGACATTTGATTTGACGCTTGATGTGACTAATGATTTTACGCTTGATGTGACTTGCGTGCCACACTCGAATTCGAAATGCGAATGCGCTTGCAAATAATATCGGGCTCGGGTTCGCTAATTCCAAATTAACGAATTTTCTGTTGCGTCGTAATTAAATGATTACGCCTAGCGAAGTCACTATTCACATCGCTAATGAATTAATTCTAAATTAACTCGTTCGCCCGAATTAAAATCTAATTTTAATTCCGCGTCGAAATCCAATTTCGTTAATATATCAAATATATTAATTTATCGATTAATTCCAAATTAACCGTTATCTCTCTTTAAATGATATTTTATCCCAGATAAAATATCTCGGTAATTAATCCCAGATTAATTTTCTCTCTCATCTAATTAATCCCATATTAATTTAGAGTGTGAGTTATACGTCATCGGTGAATCTTTGGGAAGCGACCCATGAGATCCCCGGATATGTTGGTAGTAAATTCGGTCGCCGGACTATCCGAACACGTAAGTACCTCGTACTACGTTTATACCGAATTACAAGACAAGGTTGGCTTCTAGCAAAGCGCCATGCCTCCCCAATTCTCCAGAAATATCCTTACAGGAATAAAGGATCTGTATCAGGCGTAGTATACGTAGTATTGCGTATATCTATCCAGTATCAGATGATCACATGCGAGGCCTGAGGCTGGTATAGTGTCTGCCCCGTACGAAGCATATATCGTATTACTAGAAACTAGTCTCTTTAATATCGGATAATCATGACCAAGTCATATTATCCCGACGGTTGCAACCTTATTTAGAGAGCCAGTTCTGTATCCCTGCGCGATCATCAACTCCATATGACTGGAGTGACACTTCCATCTTGACATCACACCCAACACACTACGATTCTCGATATACCTAGAATTGGCGTACACAGAAACTGGTTAAAGCCCTGGACGACCTCAACCAAAGTATATTGATTGTCGTATGCATTAGCGGTGCAAGTCTCAGGTTAAGACCAAATACACCTACCCTGATTTCGGATTTCCATAGACACATAGTCATACTACCAATGGAATTCCGAGGGGGTCTTATCCAGAGCGAAGCTGTTTCCCGTACCATCGGCAAAACACAACCTCCTATTACACTTGCATGAGTATCCTATACCCAAATATATGAGAACTATGCCGTTGTGCCCTTACAACGCGCACAAGTGTAATACTAGTCTTTTACGCATTCATCGATGTCTAATCTCGATAATGCTCTGACTAGGGATGTTTAATGATTTATCCTACGTGGACTGATACTGTCTCATATCATTCTCCGTCCAGGAACAAATCACAATGACCTCTCATCATTTATACATCTAGGTGATCTAATCACAAATGATAAGAGTGCAATCTCCTTGTCACATTGTTAATTTGTACAACAACACCGTGATCCGTACAAATGGTGACGCTATGGGTCATAATTGTCGAACAATCTCCCACTTGGCCTATAGCCAGTCACTCGAGTGCTTGACACCCAAACTATGTACTGTTGGCTGAAATTGCTGAGAAAAGCTTTCGTTAGCGGATTTTCATGATTATCATCTAATGCGATTTATTCGATCATCACATCGCCACGATGTATGATCCGAAAGAATCAGATAAATAGTCGAAGTATGTATCTGGATCGTTGATGAGACCAATAATTCTTTAGCCTATGCTCGAGCCTAGCTCAGCTAACAGAACTATATCTAATCTAATTAGATTTTTTATCGACCCAGAAGGCTTCTATTACCGCTTCCGCTGCAACAATAACCCGCATTTGTTGTTTATTCGGTAACAGTATCTTACTTCGAAGATTTCCAGCTCACTGTACCGTTATTCAAACTGTATAGTACCGTTTGCGACTTATAATCCTCTTTATCGGTTAGGAAACTTGCTACAGTGATCCCAGTCACTTCAAGTTCTCATTCTCCAGAGACTAAGACAACATCCTTAGTTCTCTAAGATACTAACGGATCAATCCAGTGACTATCACTCGGATTGGCCTATTTGTGAATCCATATGCTCAAAGCGTATGAGACACCAGGTAGCATACATTTTTCAATGTACGAATTCTCGGAGAGTTTTATCGAAAGTCAAGCTTTCGCCGATAGTTATTTTATGGGAATATCATTTTCAAGAAATGATATATTATCATTATTTACAGGACATCGATTGGTAGTGCGCTCCCACTAACCCTCTTATATACACAAGAATCATTTCGTTTTAAATTAAATCATAAACCATTATGATCACATCCAAACGACAATTCTAAGAACCTATGCTTGCTTCAATCCAAACATGGATCGAATAACCTGCAAACCTTGTTTGCTAGTTATGAAGGGGTCTGATAGGGGTGAATCCGGTAACGCAGCGGAAGCGGTGAAAATCCGATTTTCAGATTTCAAAACTTTTTCTCGGATAAATTAAATAAACATATTTATTTAATATTCCAATTATTAAATTATGAAATAAAAATTTCAAATGAATCAAATTCAAGTGAAATTACCAAATTACCCTTTTATGGTATTTTGTCCGTTTTAGTCCGAAATTGATCCAATCAATTTTGAATGATTCTAAATCATTTCTAGGATGAATTAATCATGTTCAAAACATCAAAACACCATAGGACACAAAAAACCAAAATTCCCTCACCAAAGCCGTGAGCTCCATTTGGGGGCAACATTGACCATTTGGTCATTTCATGCTTCAAAACTCATCTTAATGAAATCCAATCAACATGAAACTTTGCATGCATCATATACACACCCAAATGCTCAACATATATGAAAACCCCCAAATTTGGAATTAGTTACAAACCCTAATTTTTCAATTTCCACAAATTGGACAAATTAGGACATTTACATTAAATCAAATGTTTCAATCATCAATCTTTCAACTAATTCAAGTCTCAACACAATGAAACAACTCAAGATCAAATCTAGGTCATTTAAGAGTGGGTCAACAACTCTAGAATAGCAACATGGTTTCATAAACCTTAAAAGAATACATATAACTACACTAGTTACATTCTTTGTTCATCATACATGCTCAACACTTTTAAACAAATTTCCATCATCAAAAACCACAAGAAATAAAGAAAAGAATAACTCAAGAAACTCATGAGAGGTAGCCTAGATCATAAGGAACAAATTCCTTTCTAATAGTAAGTTAAGAAACTTACAAAATCCAAGCTTTTCTTTAGGTTTTTTCTTTTCTTCTTCACTTTCTTTCTTTGCCTTTCTTCAATGGAATTTTGCTTTGTTATAAAGTGTATTAGGTTAATGAAATGAAAAATGAAAAAACAATTTATATGTGCAACTTTTGCACTATGGCCGAAATTAGCATACCAAATTCACCAAAATTGTAATTTCAATTTCATTTGCATTATTAGTAAATCAACTTGCATAAATATCTTTTATAACCTTTATTAGATATTTATTTTGGTCAACAATTGCAACTAATGTCATTTACTTTAATTATCCTAACATAAGATATTTATATTTTAATTAATTTAATCATTTAACAATTAAATAATTAATTAATTAATCAAATACAAATATATTAAATATATGTATAATATTTACATTAAATATTAAAAACATATATTCATTTAGGAAATAAGTCAAATAACTCATTTTGACTATTAATTAATGTGTATTTAAATTAATCAAGTATTAAATGTAAATACACAATAATTAAGTAAATGACTATCTAGTGTCTTTAGCATGTATCTTGCGTTTAACCATTAAACGACTTTATAAATAATCAATATTATTTATTTATGTTGCTCTAGTGCTCAACGAGTATGTTTCATTATTGAGACTCTGTAGGTTCAGGTATATCCGTCACGAAATCAAATTTCATGTCCATAATCTATCCACCCGTAGATTATGACGATCACGGATAATCTCGCTAAACCATACAGGTCGAGGTCATCGCAAATGTATAATTCCTCCGTCACAGGTATCCGGATAAATCCCAGAGATATAGATATGAACGTCAAATCTCTATCGGGATTATCCAGTCGACTATTCTATTAGCAATCTCAAAAAGAATGTTTAGAACTAGCTTCTAAACTTACCACGGGCCCATGGTTTTATCTGATTGCTAATCATATGGACTACCTATGCTCTGGTACACAGAACTGACGGATCCTATCTTGATACACATAGGACACCCTGAGGATCTATCTACACCCAACGAACAGGCGGAGGTCTGATCTAAATAGATCGGTGACGTGACTGCCGTCTAAGTGTAGAAGATGTCTCATGTGCCCACAATGGCATCTCAAGTCTAAGTATCACAAGTGCTACTCAACCCAAGAAGATTCTTATTGACGCTGGTGTACCATCCATTAAGAATCTTCGGTGAGTCGTTCAGTGTTTATCCACTATAAACACCTACACGTCTATACTAGTCTCCAAGACTTATGGTTCATTGAGAAACCATTGGAATCATATATTCCAGTATACGACATGTACCGGTCTCAACGGGTTTACTATACTGACCAAGTAGTGTAAACCTTGACCAGGAACTGTCTGAGAATAACAACGTCATGATACGACTCAATGTCCGTTGCGACGCTTTTGCAACTGTATCATGACTAATCATTCTAAGGTCATTACGTCTTTACCATATAAAAGAATAGATTATATTATAGAAACTGCATATATTATTACTAATAATAACGTTTTACAGAAGTATTTAACAAAAATACAACCGGGAATTGGCGCTCTGAGCACCAACCCCTACAAGTTATGGTACGACAAAATCGACAGGATGTTGTAAACATCCTCCTAAAGGTTTCCCTTTCAGGAAAGCGATTTTCCCGTAATGCTGTTATATTTCATACATGAAACATGCAGTTTTAGCAAGCATTATCCAAATAGATTTCCATGGCAACAGTTAAAAGGTTGAATCATAATCAACGGAATGTTGATAACGATACTTTTCCGCTACAAGCCTAGCTTAGTACGTTGGTATGTTGCCATCCATGCACGTCTTCCTTGAAGACTTATAAGTACCAATAGGCACAATGCCTTCCGGTACATCAACTAGTGTCCAAACTTGTTGATATACATGAAATCCATTTCGGACTCATGACACTTTCTCATAATAGGGAGTCGATACCTTGTATCATTACCTCATACGTAGTCAGTTGGTATTCCTCAATAAGATAGACATCTTTATGAGGTGAGATCAGAAACCTATATCCTAGGTTGTTTTCTGACTCTCTCCGACTTACGTGGTTCTTGTGTATTCGAAGATTAATGGAATAGTTTCATCCTTGATGAATTATTTGTGTTCCATTAGGAATGAATGCCTGGAATAGTATTACTCTGATTTTCATCGAGTTTTACTATCCTCCCACTTACCACTGCATATTGGTATTCCTCTTAGGAAAACCGCATGGTGAGCAACAATCTAATTGTTTTCTCGTGAGTTGTATAAGTACAATACTTATGCTATCCCTAGGATAACCTACAATTGGCACAAAATCTATCAAACAGATTTTTATGGAACCTTATTCAAAATAAGTTCTGCACTGTTAATGCTTATCCGTTGAAGGAAATGGTAGCTCAGAGCGACTCATGATTAACCTTATCATGTCTAACAAAATTCGGTTTCTCGGTTCGGCCACACAGTCACCTTGACGTGTTCCGAGAGGAGTCCTCATTTGAAAGAATACATACTCTTTCAAGTATATTAGAAACTTATTGATTAAGTATTTTCCATTACGGTCTTACTGTGACGGTATAATACTATAGCCGATCTGTTTGTCTACTTCGTGTCGAAACATTAAAAGTTTCTGATTTGTGTTCTTCAAAAGAAACACATAACCATAACGCGATGCCACATCCGTAAAGGTCACAAAATATTCATATCCACCTCTAGCCTAGCTAAACATGGGCCCACTTGCTTCACTATGAACTAGGGCTAACAGATTGGTGGCATTTACACTTTTACCAAGTAAATAGTGTTTTAGGCACTTTGCCCAATAAACTAGATTCGTAGACTTTATTTGAATAGGATCAAATCAGTCATAGTATCCACTTTTTCAAAAGTGTGGATATACGAGTATTGTTTAATTGTGTCCCAGACAACAATGCCACAATTAAGTTTCATTTGATCAAATCAGTTCGAGCTATTTGTTTGTCATTATATATGTTTGAGATTTTATTTATATTCTAAATATAAATACTGTTATTCACATCTAATGTGTTTATCTCAATATCATCTTTATATAATAAAATATTTTAGTGTTCTAGAATATAAAGGTTCACCCGCAGCGGGTTAAACACTGATATAGAGATAATGTCTCTAGTCAAACTAGTTACATTATAACAGTTTCCTAATCCTGCTCATAGCAGATTCTGAACATCAGTATATTTTTATGTACCACACTAAGTATTTAAAATCTAATTTCAATACTAGTAGTGAACATAATCTTGACAAACATATTTGAAGTCGGAGCCTTGCTCGTTCTTCAATTCCTTCATGTCTGTTTTGTCCAAACGGCAGTCACGCTTCCGCGATCCCGTTTGCCACAATTAGTCAGACATTTTGGGATATGTCCTTTATCTTTCTAAAAGATTATAATGATTTTGCCTTTGCCCTTTTTCATATTCCAGAAGCCTTTAGCCATGCCTCGGGTTTCTAGAATATCGAAGTAAGGTGCGACTAGCGCTACTTGCCTAATTGCAAAATTTGACTTTGTCTCCTTCAGAATAGTCATTAACTCTCCAAGAGTTTACTATTGCAATATTAGTACTTCTAAAATCTAAACATAGATTTATGAAGATCCTTCAATTTCTTCATCATACTTTAAGGATCTAATCCTTAGTTCTGATTCAGAAATTAAGGAGTCTACTGCGGTAAGTATAATGGATTAATAACTAAAGTTATCATCACATAATCTTCCAAAGATTATGCTCTACTGTTTGCTTAACTCCGGGCTTAGGCTTAATATGTTATTTTATCCAATAAAGTAACTTATTATTTTTCCAGGACCATCCTGAAATTTATTCCCAATTTGAAAATTAAACCATTTAAATACATTTTCCCTAGGATTATGTATTAAACGTTAATCTTTCAATTTATATCTTGATTATAATAGTCCAACTATTTAATCAATGATTTAGGTACTATTTATTATAATGATTACAATAGTCCAACTATTTAATCAACTATAATTTAATAGATTAAAATCAATTATATTGATTACTATAATCCAATTATAAAATCAACTATAAATGAATAGTTTGAATATAGTCCAACTATTTATTAAAAACAACAATTTAAATATTAGTCCAACTAACATTTAATTTATTTGACGAATGATATTGTTTGAGCGCGTATGGCGAGTAATTGAACGAATATTGCAAATTCAATTCTTGCCTCCCACTATTTTTCAGCAAGCCTCTAACCCTCTGTCGAGTACTCGGGAAACCGCATTTCCTAGTGGGCTAGGATCCCGTTAAATATCACACAATCTTGACTTTGGCCAACAAATTGTATGATAATTAACTAGGTAGATCTCTAAGATCGATTGGATCCAATCCAATTCCTAGATCCGGTAGGAGGACATCCAAGTCTGAAACATATATCTTATATATGCCAATACATCCAATGTATTACCTAACCTTTTTCCTCTGAATCAACTAAGCCTTGGCTTTGGCACAACAAACTTAGTGATCCGAGTTAAGCGCGACCCATTGACCATGGAACGCTTCGTAATCAATGTCGATGGACAAGAAGTGGTCTTGAATTTGGCCAACAAACCACAACTTGGACAAGACACTGATATGTAACAAAGCCTTCATGATTCAAACACATCCTCGACAGACAAAGGCCTTGACTTTGGCCAACAAACTAATGTCGTCTTAGATCTTGAGTGAGAATCACTCAATGGAAGGAAATATATTTAATATTATGCGAGGGTTTTTCGCGTGCAAATTGGCAACCAATTTATTATCTTTGTTAAGGTCTCATCAGCATACACCCTTAAACATGCATTCTAAACACATAATAAAGCGCATATGAAAAATAATAATGATATGCGGATGGATACTTTACACATTGATCCTAGATCAAATCTCTCCATTTCTCTCTCCCGCTAGCACAAAATTTCCTTCTACCCGTTACACTACACTTCTAAAGAAACCTCATTTACATTGAGGGGAATTGGTGAGAAGAGAATACAAAGAATATGAGGTGATAAGGCTGGACACGCAGGGCCAATTAATAAATCAAATTTATTACACAATTTCTAAAATTGTCCCACCTATCTAATATCCATCCGATAAAAATTATTCATGCATCGCAACCATGTATTCACACAAGCATGTTATCAATCAATCTAATCAAATTAATTAATCTGATAATTAGTGATCATCCAATGTTCAACAACGATTGATTTTGCTCGAGTCAAACTCGTTTTGCGAATAAGTACTCAAAGTACAAATTCTCGAATTAAATTAAACTACATAATTAAATCCAATTCAATTTGTATTTAATTCTAATTCACTATTTAATTCCAAATTAAATATCACACTTTATTAATAAACCTTTTACGACTTAAATTCCAAATTTAATCGCAATGGGTCTCAAAGCCCGATTAATATCCAATATTAATTTAATTAAAGTCCAATGGGCTTTTAATTAATTTCTTAAGGCGTGGACTTTTGGTCAACTCGGGTCAAACCGAATAACCAAAATCCAATCCAGGAGTTACCCCATAAGCCTAGAAATTAATCTTGGCCCATTAGGCCCAATTAAACTTTAAAGGTCCATTTGTCGCATTTGGGCTTTATGGAGGCGGTTTTGGGCCCAATTGGATCCAATCCAATTTGCCTAAACCCAAATTTGTACAACAAAGCCCATTTAGCCCATTTACAACAATTCAAGCCCAATTTCCAAAATTAGCCCAATTAACTAAATTACTAAAATCCAATTTTACAATTTAATTAATCAAGTGCATTAACATAATTAATCACCCAAATCAATATTTCCAAAACACAAATTAGGCTAATTAATAATGCTCTTCTACATCAATTAGTGTCCAACACAAATTAATCAAAAATCAAACCCAATCATGCTTCTAATGCTCTCGGCAATTTGGGAATTTTACGTCCGATTCGAATTCAATCCAATTAATTCCACAATCGACATTAAATCATCATCCCGAATTATTTACAACACATCCAATTGTCAAAAATCAAAAATCCCAAGGCATTTTAGGGGTGGACCAATTCGGCCAACATGAAAATATTGGGGAAAAATGTTCCAAACATCATTTCAATAAATTGATCCAATCAATCCTTTATTCAAACATATTTAAGCATACTAATCCATCCAATTTCATTAATCATGCTCAAAATCAAGTTTGTCCAATTTTAAGCCGTAAATTAATTTCATGCTTTTAACCAAGCTCTTGATACCATTGTTGGCAATTCTAAGGGTCCCAAGGATCACAAATCAAGCTTGAAATATAAGTGAATACATTCGAGAAGTCGCGGAATACTTACATCGAGGGTTTGAGCGACGATTTGACGAACAAAAATTGAATTTATGCTCACTGTTTTGGCGTTGGTAGTCCACTGTCCAAGCTTACTGGTTTGGCCATTTTGAATCAATTTCCAAGCTCCAAGCTTCGTCGTGGTGATTCCCGACTCATGGGTTGACTTCCCTATCACCTTCGCATATCTCGTAGTGTGCTAGCACTTGATGATTGTGCCTCAAAACCATCACTCTATGCTTCCCACTGCTCGGTTTTGAGCTGCTGCAGGAGAGGAGAAACAGCCCACTTTGGGCGTGTATTGAGAGAAGAAGAAGGAGAGTTGTTGCTTGAAAAAATTGGTAAATGATTTTAATTAAAACATATACACAATTTTGGCTTTCAAAAGTCAAACAATCAAAGCCTCCAACCACTCCAACAACTCACATCACTCACATCACTCAATCAAGTGACAACATGTCATATCACTCAAAGTGACATTTGATTTGACGCTTGATGTGACTAATGATTGACGCTTGATGTGACTTGCGTGTCGCACTCGAATTCGAAATGCAAATGCGCTCGCAAATAATCTCGGGCTCGGGTTCACTAATTCCAAATTAATGAATTTTCTGTTGCGTCGTAATTAAATGATTATGCCTAGCGAAGTCACTATTCACGTCGCTAATGAATTAATTCTAAATTAACTCGTTCGCCCGAATTAAAATCTAATATTAATTCCGCGTCGAAATCCAATTTTGTTTAATATATCAAATATATTAATTTATCGATTAATTCCAAATTAACCATTATCTCTCTTTAAATGATATTTTATCCCAGATAAAATATCTCCGTAATTAATCCCAGATTAATTTTCTCTCTCATCTAATTAATCCCAGATTAATTTAGAGTGCGAGTTATACGTCATCGGTGAATCTTTGGGAAGCGACCCATGAGATCCCCTGATATGTTGGTAGTAAATTCGGTCGTCGGACTATCCGAACACGTAAGTACCTCGTACTACATTTATACCGAATTACAAGACAAGGTTGGCTTCTAGCAAAGCGCCATGCCTCCCCAATTCTCTGGAAATATCCTTACAGGAATAAAAGATCTGTATTAGGCGTAGTATACGTAGTATTGTGTATTTCTGTCTAGTATCAGATGATCACATGCGAGGCCTGGGGCTGGTACAGTGTCTGCCCCGTACGAAGCATATATCAGATTACTAGCAACTAGTCTCTTTAATATCGGATAATCATGACCAAGTCATATTATCCCGATGGTTGCAACCTTATTTAGAGAGCCAGTTTTGTATCCATGCGCGATCATCAACTCCATATGACTGGAGTGACACTTCCATCTTGACATCACACCCAACACACTACGATTCTTGATATACCCAGAATTGGCGTACACAGAAACCGGTTAAAGCCCTGGATGACCTCAACCAAAGTATATTGATTGTCGTATGCATTAACGGTGCAAGTCTCAGGTTAAGACCAAATACATCTACCCTGATTTCGGATTTCCATAGACACATAGTCATACTACCAATGGAATTCCGAGGGGGTCTTGTCCAGAGCGAAGCTGTTTCCCGTACCATCGGTAAAACACAACCACCTATTACACTTGCATGAGTATCCTATACCCAAATATATGAGAACTATGCCGTTGTGCCCTCAAAACGCGCACAAGTGTAATACTAGTCTTTTACTCATTCATCGATGTCCAATCTCGATAATGCTCTGACTAGGGATGTTTAATGATTTATCCTACGTGGACTGATACTGTCTCATATCATTCTCCGTCCAGGAATAAATCACAAGGACCTCTCATCATTTATACATCTAGGTGATCTATGACAAATGATAAGAGTGCAATCTCCTTGTCATATAGTTAATTTGTACAACAACACCGTGATCTGTACAAATAGTGACGCTATGGGTCATAATTGTCCAACACTATCCAGAGCGAGCTGTTTTCCCGTACCATCGGTAAACACAACCTCCTATTACACTTGCATGAGTATCCTATACCCAAATAAATGAGAACTATGATGTTGTGCCCTCACAACGCGCACAAGTGTAATACTAGTCTTTTACGTATTTATCGATGTCAATCTCGATAATACTTGACTAGGGATATTAATGATTTATCCTTCGTGGACTAATACTGTCTCATATCATTCTCAATCCAGGAACAAATCATAAGGACCTCCTATCATTATACATCTAGGTGATCTAATCACAAATGATAATTGAGCGATCTCCTTTGTCACATAGTTAATTTGTACAACAACACCATGATCTGTACAAATAGTGACGCTATGGGTCATAATTGTCCAACACTAACCCCCACCCCCACTCACAGTTTCTTGGTTTTGAAAGTTTACCGGAGGACGAGCTCGAGAGGACGGATGCTGATGGCAGTCACTAGATGGTTTGAATCCACTAGATCAAGTTAAAGGGAGGAGAGAGTTCAGTCAGAGTCAAAAGTGAAGTCATTGGTATTGCATCGGTCATTGTATAAAGTTAAAATATTTATGAATAAATTTGTAAAGGAAGGTATAATTGGGTATAAAGTTACCAGTCTTGAGTTACATTTCATGTTGTTGAGTCAAGGCAAATGTCCTTATGCATGAGTCAGTAATTGGAGATGAGTTTAGTAATGATGATCACGGTCAGATAGTTAGAGGCTCAGGGGGATAAGTCAGCCTATTATCTATCGGTAGAATCTCCTAGAGGGGGACGTTTCATAATATAAGTAAGGGGCTGATTTTTGAGTTGCAAGGAGTGGCTAGAAACTATGCCATGTGGCAAAAATTTAGGCTGTCACGTGTAACACTATAACAGCCACGAAAATCATATATTTTGACTTAGTTATTTTCTGAATTTGAGAAAATATCGAACACATAAGTTTTAAGTCTTTGTCTGAGCTTTCCGATGATATAAAATTTGAAAAAATCAGAGATTGTATGAAAATATTAGGGCCAAAATACAAAAGAGTTGCATGTTGACTCAAATGAATAGTAAATGTGTTGAAACTAAAAAATTTTCCGGGACCTCCGGATGAGATTTCTAAGGTGCGAAACCTATTTAAATATTATTTTATGAGTTTTAAAATGTTATGCATGATGATTTATTATGCCGGGTATGACCGTCTCATGGGGTGTTTGATAACAACTTTCGTGTTCGGTACTTCTCGAAAGTTCGAGTAGAAAGGTTTCCATTTTTCAGATTAGCAAATCATCCATAATTAGGACCAAACTGTAATTTCCCACATGGACCTTTGTGCAATTTTAGTGGATTTGTTTATGAAGCCAAAATTTTATGCTATTTGCAAATTAGTCTAATAGAACACACTCACACGTTTTTCTTCACTCATTCACGCATGAAGGAGAGAGGGGAGGAGTGCCGACTGGCGGAGGTGTCTCTAGAGAGGCACGACTACAACCCTGGAATTGTCTAACCGAAGGAAGATTTTGGAGGTGGTTCGGCCACAAATGACGGCGACACGGTGGCGCGCAGCATAGGGAAAATATGCGATTTTGTTGAGTTCATTTCGGTTTATTCGGGCATCTTTATAGGTCGATCCATATACCAAATCGAAGCCCTCAAATAGTATTATAAGATGGTGGTGATGGTTTCCCTGATCTGTACTTGGTTGCACCCTAAACAACGGGAGGTAAAAACCAAATGTTCATTGGGGCCCTTATAGCTCAGGTGGTACAAATGGAATTTTGACCACACCAGCACTTTCGTGGGAGTGTTAGAAGTCCGTATATGCTCTCGTAATCTTGGTAAAACATCTTCCTAAAATTCAATATTTTTCAAGTTTCTTATTTTTTATTCGGATGCTTACAATAATGTTGTAAAGTAATGTATTGACTTGAATTGAATTGGATAAGTTAGAATGTATCGAAATTATACTATTGGTAGAAACTGGGTGAAATCAGAATGAATTGGGTCGATTCAGTTGTATTAGTGAGTTTCGGTAAAACCGGATTTCGCACGTGATGAGAATGCAAAATATTATATTTTTCTCCCTTAATATTTAGTTTTTTATACTTATTTAGTGTTTAAATAAACTCATTATTTTCATATATTGATTTAGGATGCAATTGAAGGCTTTGAATGTAGACAATGCTAATTGGGCAATTATTGGACAGTTTCGACAATGCTCTGTAATTTGGGCATAACTTTCTCATTCGAGCTCTAATTGACATGAGGTCAGTGGAATTTTTAAAGTAGACTCAAATAAGATCGTGTGTATATAAAGAACGAATGATTTCATGATTGTGTCATTTGATTTCTAAGAGACCTATGTTTGTTGCAATCTACTGCTAGGTTAGATATCAAATCCTAATTGTTTGATTCATCTAATTAAAGAAGAAACTAAGTTTTATTTATTTGATGCACAGAAACTATAAAACTTAGAAGAACACACTACTAAAGTAAATACAACCACATGTGTTTGTGTTGTTTTTAGCTTCATCGATCTCTAATTCTTAACGTTGCCACTAGATTAAACCTTACTACTTGTCTCGGGTTGTTTAGTGATTAAGTTTAATTAGATCACGTGTTCTATAATTAAATGTGACTTATTAGAGATATGAAAATAGACTAGATTCCAAAATCCCTCCCAATCCATTTTATTCCCTTACCATAAATTATACTAGATATGACCTGTAACGACTCAAAATCTTATAATAAATCGAATGAAGTAATTAGACGACTTAGAAAAGAATTTTTCGAGTGTTAGTCGAAATTTTAGAGGCTTAATTAATTAATTAAAAATAAAGGGATGCTTGGGTTATAAAAGAAAATTAAGTAAGTCAAGCCTAAATTTGGGCCCAAACTATAGTAGGAATAAAAGCCCATTTTCCTTACTTATTATTCCAGAAAATGCTAGGGTTATTTAGAATAATAAATAAAGAAATAAAAAAATAGAAAATGAAAAGAAACTCTTATTTCTTTCTTTACCTCACTCATGTTTAACCTAGCCACAACAAGGGAAAAAATTTCTTTCTTTCTTTTGTCTCCAACCTCAAAACTTAGTAAATTCCATTACCCCAATCTAGCCTAAGTGGGAGAATGAAGCTTTGATATTTTTCTTTGGTAAAGAAGACATTGAAATAAGGTCAGGTTGCTTGACCCAAATTTTGTTGTTTTGAGTTTTGATAGTTTGATGATTATGGTGTGTTGATGACTTGAAAATAATGAAGTTTGGATAGTTTTGTGTTAAGGAATTGGTGTTTGGGTAATTCTAAGTTTATTATCTTAGTTGGTTGATCTAGTAAAGTTGTATGAGATTTGATGGTGTTGGGATGCTAGAAGTATTATATAATGATAAATTAGAAGTTGTATTGCTTATGGTTGTGTTGAAATAAGATTTAGGGTTAGCCATGAAAGGAATGAAAAATCTGGGTCCTGGAAATTGTTATGTGTCGCGACGCGCAACGAGACAGAAGTCTGAAAATTGAGCTGATGAGGTCGATCGCGACAAAACTGGGCCTGCGTCGCGATGCATTCCTAAAACCAGAACCTCCATTTTAGCTGAAGTCATTAAGCCTCGGGACGCGTGACTAATGGTTTAAATTTTTATTTGTTTTATACTTCACCCAAAGGTACATAAGACATTCTAAGAGACCCGTATCAAGATTAAAGCACTTATGTACAACACTTATAAGGGGATAATTCAACTAGGTTAAGGGACTTAATTTTATTTTGAACCATATTTGGTACCTAAGGTTCTAACTCAGTTTATTCAGAATAGATACTCGACAGGAGCTGCGTTCTCCCCAACGACGTGAAGTAGAGTTGACCGGATTTCAAATATGTGATTGTATATTTTTCTTTCAAATTGATTTATATTCAGTTATTATTGATCGAGATTTATTTTTAAATGATTTAGGGAATTAGCCTTATTGAATTATTAGTTATTTCTTATGTAAGAAAACTTTTGGAAATTTTAAGATTTAAAGAATGTTTTTTTTTTAGGCATGAGGGAAAAACCCTCCTCAGCTTTAACTTATGGAATTGACGGACAGAGAACGTATGCACACGTAGTTAGGGCCAGGGGGACAACGATACATAATGTCCTTGGATGTTAGTTTCAAGGTCAGGTAGTAGCATGGATTAGCACTACCGGCTCTAGTTCAGTGGCTTGGGGGACGACGATAGGTAACGCCCCGAGATACTAGTTAGCGTATGGGGGGACGGTGATACGTAACGTCCCCATGCGTCAGGTTTTCTATAGTACCAGAGGTTTTATACATAAAGTATTTTAGAAAAAAAGGTTTTTCGCAAGTTTAAAAGAAAATAACCATTTTTCAAACAATGATTTTAGAAGCATTTTAAGACAAAATGATTTTAAACAGTTGTACTGATTCAGTTTCTTTGATTTTGTAGCTCCACTCATTGAGTTCCATAGGACTCAACCCCACCACTTCCCAGTTCTTTTGCAAGATCCGTCTTTTGGTGAACCACATGTAACTTTTGGAGACCCAGCTCGAGGACAAGTGTTATGTTGCAGTCACTAGTCATGGGGTCTATCTTTCCAGATCTATGTTCATATAGAATGTAGTTCTCTGGGATATCATTTTGTTGTATTGTAGACATATGCTTGATGATGTGTACACGATAAATACTTGAGATATGCATGCCGGTAGCTTTCCATAATGAGGATGTTACAAAGATGGTATCAGAGCATGGTCTAGGGAGTCAGTGACTGCAGTAAGAGAGTAGAAGTGTCTTGTATATGTTGTATACCCGGGGTAGTACTATATATAAGAGGTTGTTTACTCTAGTAACCTTATCTCGAGATATGTCTCATTCTAATTACTTATAATTCCTTTACATGTAATTGACTATTTCTCTATTAATTTCTTAGATTCCATGCCACCTAAAGGAAGGACCAGAGTCAGGGGTAGACCCAGGCGGGACAAGACGCCGCAGGGCATCGATCCGGATCAGAGGTCAGTAACACCCCCCTGAGTTAGATATGGGGCATGAAGTGGAGTCCGTACATGAGAGTGGTGTAAGGGAAGGTAGATCAGCACCATTGGTTCAGCCTAATTACCCAGTAGCTGCGGGTTTACAGCAGATTTAGCAGTCAGTAGCAGCTTTAGCCCAGTTGATTTGTTGGACAATTATGACTATTGCATCATTATTTGTAAAAGACATTGTGGTTTTTGTACAAATTAACTATGTGACAAAGGAAATTGCTATTTTATCATTATATAATTGGATTACTTGAATATATATAAATGATAAAAGTCCTTATAATTAGTTCCAGAT
The DNA here is from genome assembly GCA_019454045.1 of Zanthoxylum bungeanum. Taxonomy (NCBI): domain Eukaryota; kingdom Viridiplantae; phylum Streptophyta; class Magnoliopsida; order Sapindales; family Rutaceae; genus Zanthoxylum; species Zanthoxylum bungeanum. The sequence goes on along the minus strand of SKCR01007708.1, from coordinate 679 downwards.
TAATAAGATATGAGACAATATTAATCCATGAATGGTTTAATTATTAAATATCCCTAGTCGTAGTATTATCGAGATTGGACATCGATAATGCGGAATAGACTAGTATTACACTTATGCGCGTTATGGAAGCTTAGCGGCACAATTCTCATATATTTAAGTATATGATACTTATGCAAGTGTGATATGAGGTTCTGTTAGCCGTTGGACCGGGAACAGCTTCGCTCTAGATAGACCCATCGGAATCCCATTGGCAGTATCACTATGTGTCTATGGGAATCCGAATCAAGGTAGGTGTATGTGGTCTTAACCTGAAACATGCATCGCTAATACTTGCGACAATCAATACGCTTTGGTTTTGGTCGTCTAGAGCTTTAACAGGTTCTGTGTATGCCTCTTCTGGGTTTACTGAGAATTGTAGTGTATTGGGTGTGATGTCAAGATGGAAATATCACTTCAGTCAGATGGAGAAGATGATCACGCAGGGATACAGAACTAGTACTCTAATATGCTGCAGTTATCGGGATAATATGACTAGGTCATGATTATCCAATTAAAGAGACTAGTTGCTAGTGATCTGATATATGCTTTGTACGGGGCATACATAATTCTAGCCCCAGGCCTTGCATGTGACATCAGATACTGGATCATAATACGCAATACATACTATACTATGCCTGAT
>SKCR01007707.1:0-31923 GCA_019454045.1 Zanthoxylum bungeanum | reverse complement strand
TTACATGAATATAAGATCTATATCAGGCGTAGTATACGTAGTATTGCATATTTCGATCCAGTATCGGATTATCACATGCAAGGCCTGGGGCTGGTACAGTGTCTGCCCCGTACGAAGCATATCGGATGACGAGTAACTAGTCTCTTTATTATCGGATAATCATGACCAAGTCATATTTTCCCGATGGTTGCAACCCTTTAGAGAACCACTTCTGTATCCCTACGCGATCATCATCTCCATATGACTGGAGTGATACTTTCATCTTGACATCACACCCAACACACTACGATTCTCAATATACCCAGAAGAGGCGTACACAGAACCTGTTAAAGCCCTGGACGACCAAAACCAATGTATATTGATTGTCGCAAGTATTAGCAGTGCAAGTCTCAGGTTAAGACCAAATACACCTACCCTGATTTCGGACTTCCATTGACACATAGTCATACTACCAATGGAATTCCGATGGGGTCTATCCAGAGCGAAGATGTTTCATGTACCATCGGTAAAACACAACCTCCTATTAGACTTGCATGAGTATCCTATACCCAAATTTATGAGAACTATGCCGTTATGCCCTCACAACGCGCACAAGTGTAATACTAGTCTTTTACTCATTATCGATGTCCTATCTCGATAATACTCTGACTAGGGATATTTAATGATTTATCCTTCATGGATTGATACTGTCTCATATCATTCTCAATCTAGGAACAAATCATAAGGACCTCCTATCATTTATACATCTTGATGATCTAATCACAAATTATAAGAGAGCAATCTCCTTTGTCACATAGTTAATTTGTACAACAACACCATAATCTGTACAATAGTGACGCTATGGGTCATAACTGTCCAACAATCTCCCACTTGGTCTATAGCCAGTCACTCGAGTGCCTGACACCCGAACTATGTACGGTTGGCTCAAACTGCTGAGAAAAGGCTTTCGTCAGCGGATTTGCATAATTATCATCCGATGTGATTTATTCGATCATCACATTGCCACAATGTATGATCGAACGAATCCGATGAATATGATCGTTGATGAGACCATTTATTCTTTAGCCTGTGCTGAAGCCTAGCTCAGTTGTTAACAGAACTATATCTAATCTAATTAGATTTATTATCGACCCAAATGGCTTTCATTGTTGCCTCAACTGCAGCAATAACCCGCATTTATTATTTATTCGGTAACATTATCTTGCTTGGAAGATTTCCAGCTCACTGTTCTATTATTCAAACTTTATAGTACCGTTTTGCGACTTATAGTCGTCTTTATCGGTTAGGAAACTTGCTACAGTTCCCAGTCACTTCAAGTTCTCCTTCTCCATAGTATAAGATAACATCATTAGTTCTCTAAGAAACTAACGTATGTTCTTACTTTCAATCCAGTGACTATCACTTGGATTGACTTGTTTGTGAATCCATATGCTCAAAGCGTATGAGACACCAAGTGGCGTACATTTTTCAATGTACCAGTTCTCGGAGAGTGTTAACAACTTTAAATCTATCCCAGTAGATCATTATTCCTAGAATAAAGGTTGTTTCTCCCAAGAATTCTACGGAGAATTTTCATGAAAGCCAAGCTTTCAGCGATAGTATTATGGGAATATCATTTCCAAGAAATGACATATTATCATTATTTATAGGACAGCCACTGTCAGTGCGCTCCCAATAACCCTCTTATATACACAAGAATCATTTTCGTTTTGAATTAAATCATAAACCATTATGATTACATCAAAACAATAATTCCAAGAACATAATGCTTGCTTCAATCCAAACATGGATCGAATAACCCGCAAACCTTGTTTGCTAGTTTTGGGTACGAAAAAACCGACAGGATGTTGTAAACATCCTCCAAAAAGTTTCCGTTTAAGGAAAGCGATTTTCCCGTTCAGCTGTCATATTTCATACATGAAACATGCAGCTTTAGCAAGCATTATCCAAATGGATTTACCGTGGCAACAGGTAAAATGTTGAATCGTAATCAACACAATGTTGATAACGATACATTTCCGCTAAAAGCCTAGCTTTATACGTTGGTATGTTGCCATACATATATGTCTTCCTTGAAGACTAATAGTACTAGGGGGCATAATGCCTTGCGGTACATCAACTAGTGTCCAAACATAGTTGGTATACATGGAATCCATTTCGGATATCATGGCACTTTGCCATAAAAGGGAGTCGATACCTTGTATCACTTCCTCACACGTAGTCAGTTGGTATTCCTCAATAAGATTGACATCTTTATGAGGTGAGATCAGAAACCATACCCCAGGTTGTTTTCTGACTCTCTCCGACATACGCGGTTCTTGTGTATACGAAGATTACTGGAGTAGTTTCATCCTTGATGAACTATTTGTGTTCCATTAAGGATTCAGTGCCTGGAATAGTATTACTCTGATTTTCATCGAGTTTTACTTTCCTCCCACTTACCACTGCATATCGGTATTCCTCTTAGGAAATCCGCATGGTGAGCAACAATTAAATTGTTCTCTAGTGAGTTGTATAAGTACTATACTTTGGTATCCCTAGGATAACCTACAATTGACACTTATCCAATTTGGGTTTTAGTTTAGTATCATCCAAACATATGCCTAGCATACCCAATTATCAGGAATGAGAAACCGGTTTCTTTCCTATTCATATCTAATATGAAGTCTGTCAAACAGATTTTATGGAACCTTATTCAAAATAAGTTCTGCACTGTTTAAATGCTTATCCGTAGAAGGAAATGGTAGCTCAGGCACTTTTCCCAATAAACTAGATTTAGATAGACTTTATTTGATTGATATCAAATCAGTCCTAGTACCCACTCTTCGAAAGTGTGGATATACGAGTCTTGTTTAAATTGTGTCCCAGGCAACAATGCCACAATTAGTCTCTTCTGATCAAATCAGTTTTGAGCTATATGTTTGTCATGATATATGTTTGAGATTTATTTATATTCAAAATATAAATGCAGTTATTCACATCTAATGTGTTTATCTCAATATCATCTTTATATAATAAAACACTTTAGTGTTCTAGAATATAAGGTAAATCCGCAACGGATTAAACACTGATATGGAGATAATGCTTCTAGTCAAACTAGTTACATTATAACAGTTTCCAAATTTAGGTACGTACCCGAAGGGTAGTTCCTAAACTTAGGTATCTACGGTTAAAACAGCGACTTTCGTCCCGTTTCCAATTCTAGATTAAATCCCACTGAAGGTCAGTATCCTGCTCATAACAGATTCTGAACATCAATATATATTTATGTATCACACTAAGTATTAAAATCTAATTTTAATACTAGTTGTGAACATAATTATCACAAACATATTTGAAGTCGGAGCCTTGCATCGTTTTCAATTCCTTCATGTCTGCTTTGTCAAATGGCAGTCACGCTTCCGCGATCCCGTTTGCCACAATAAGGCAGACATTTTGGGATATGTCCTTTATCTTCCCAGAAGATTATAATGATTTTGCCTTTTCCTTTATCACATTCCAGAAGCCTTTGGCCAAGCCTTGGCCAACTAGAATATTGAAATAAACTGCGCCTTGCGCTTCTTGCCTTATTGCAAAGTTTGACTTTGTCTCATTGACAATAGTCATTAACTCTCCAAGAGTTTTGTATTGCAACTTATTACTTCTAAAATCTAAGTATAGATTTATGAAGATCCTTCAATTTCATTATCATACTTTAAGGATCTAACCCTTAGTTCTGACAAAGAAATTAATGAGTCTACTGCGACAAGCTTAATGGATTAAGCACTAAAGTCATCATCACATGAATCTTCCAAAGATTATGCTCTACTATTTGCTTAATTCCGGGCTTAGGCCTAATATGTTATTTTATCAAATAAAGTAACTTATTAGTTTCCAGGACCATCATGAAATTATTCCCAATTTGAAAATTAAACCATTTAAAAATATTTTCCTTTGGATTATGTTTTAAATGCTAATCTTTCAATTTAATCTTGATTCTAATAGTCCAACTATTTAATCAACGATTTCGGTACTATTTATTATAATGATTACTATAGTCCAACTATTTAATCAACTATAATTTAATTGTTTGAATACAGTCCAATTGTATATTAAGCAACGTTTAAATATTAGTCCAACTAACATTTAATTTATTTGACGAATGATATTTATTTGAGCGCGTATGGCAAGTAATTAAACGAATATTGCAAATTCAATTCTTGCCTCCCACTATTTTTCGGCGAGCCTCTAACCCTTTGTCGAGTACTCGGGAAACCGTGTTTCCTAGTGGGCTAGGATCCCGTTAAATATCACACAATCTTGACTTTGGCCAACAAATTGTATGATAATTAACTAGGTAGATCTCTAAGATCGATTGGATCCAATCCAATTCCTAGATCCAGTAGGGGGACATCCAAGTCCGAAACATATATACAATATATATGCCAATATATCCAATATATTGCCTAACATTTTTCCTCTGAATCAACTAAGCCTTGGCTTTGGCACAACAAACTTAGTGATCCCAGTTAAGCGTGACCCATTGACCATGGAAAGCTTCATAATCAATGTCGATGGACAAGAAGTGGTATTCACTTTGGCCAACAAACCATAACTTGGACAAGACACCAATATGGAACAAAGCTCTCATGATTCAAACACATCCTCGACGGACAAAGGCCTTGACTTTGGCCAACAAGCCAATGCCAGTCTTGGATCTTGAGTAAGAATCACTCAATGGAAGGAAAAACGCTTAATATTTGTGAGGGTTTTTCGCGTGCAAATTGGCAACAATTTATTATCTTTGTTAAGGTCTCATCATTATACACCCTTAAACATGCATTCTAAACACATAATAAAGCGCGTATAATAAATAATAATGATATGCGGATGGATACTTTACACCATTGATCCTAGATCAAATCTCTCCTTTTCTCTCTCCCGCTAGCACAAGTATTTACTTCTACCCGTTACACTACACTTCTAAGGAAACCTCATTTACATTGAGGGGAATAAGTGAGAAGATAATACAAAGAGTAAGGAGGTAATAAGGCTGGACACGCAGGTCCAATTTGATAAATTCCAAATTTATTACAATAATTTCTAAAATTGCCCCACCCATCTAATATCCATCCGATATACATTATTCATGCATCGCAACCATGTATTCACACAAGCATGTTATCAATCAATCTAATCAAATTAATTAATCTGATAATTAATGACCATCCAATGTTCAAACAACGATTTGATTTTGCGCGAGTCAAACTCGTTTTGCGAATAAGTACTCAAAGTACGAATTCTTGAATTAAATTAAACTACAAATTAAATCTATTTAATATGTATTTAATACTAATCCACTATTTAATTCCAAATTAAATACTACACTTTATTAATGAACTTTTACGACTTAAATTCCAAATTTTATCGTTACGGGTCTCAAAGCCCGATTAATATCCAATATTAATTTAATTAAAGTCCAATGGGCTTTTAATTAATTTCTTAAGGCGTGGACATTGGTCAACTTGGATCAAACCTAATAACCAAAGCCCAATCAAGGAGTTACGCCATAAGCCCAGAAATCAATTTAGGCCCATTAAGCCCAATTAAACTTTAAAGGTCCATTAGTCGCATTTGGGCTTTATGGAAGTGGTTTTGGGCCCAATTGGATCCAACCAATTTTGTCTAAACCCATCTTGGTACAACCAAGCCTAATAAGCCCAATAAAACATTACAAGCCTAATTTCTAAATAGGCCCAATTAATTAAATTACAAAAATCCAATTTCACAAGTCAATTAAACAAAGTGCATTACACAATTAATTACCCAAATCAATATTTCCAAAACACAAATTTGTACATTAATCATGCTTATTTAAAAAAAAACATGTCAACACAATTATTTCATCAAAAAATCAAACCCATTCATGCTCTTAACTCTCGGCAATGGAGGGTAATTTTATGTCAATTCGAATTCAATCCAATTAAATCAAAATAACATTAAATCAACATTTCCAATTGATTCCAACCATCCAATGAATCAAAAATAAAATACCAAGACATTAGGTTCATCAACCATTCGGCAACACAATCAAAATTGGGGGAAATTGTTCCAAACAATATTTCATCAATTGATCCAATCAATCATCAATTAAAACATATTTAAGCATACTAATTCATCCAATTTCAATAAAATCATGCTCAAATTTCATGCTTTTCAATCGCTCTGATACCATTGTTAGAGTTTCTACGGCCCCGAGGATTGAATATAAAGCATAAAAACACATGTGAATACAATCGAGGAAGTCGCAGAATACTTACATCGATCGGGAGAGCATTGCGACGACGAACAAAAATGCATTTCTGCTCTCTCCAAGAAGTCACGGCAGTGACTTGCTTTCCTTCTCCATTTTCGGCTTCAATCCATCTCCATCAAGCTCCAAGCTTTGGTGAAATGATTCCATGCACACGGGTGGGTTTCCCTATCACCTTCGGACGACTCCGGATGTGTGCTAGCACTTGATTTTGCAACAAAATCAATCTTTCCCTTCTCCATGCTCACGGTTTTTTGGGCAAAACAGAAGAAGAAACAACAGCCCCAAAGGCGTGTTTGAGAGGAAGAGAAAGAGAGAAGATGGGAGAGAGAGAGAGATTTATGTATTTTTATTAATTGATTTCTAAAATCAATTAAATCATATACCATTTTTGATTTTCAAAAGTCAAGCCATTAAGGCTCCAACCACTCATCAATCAATCAATGAATAGTGACTGGTGTCAATCACTCAAAGTGAAAGACATCTATCACTTGATTGACGAATGATTGACGCTAGATGCGACTAGCGATTTGACTCTTGATTTGACTTGCGAACCGCACTAGAATTCAAAATGCGAATGCACTCGCAAACGAATTTTCCGTTGCGACGTAATTAAATGATTATGCCTAGCGAAATCACTATTCACATCGCTAACGAATTAATTCTAAATTAACTCGTTCACCCGAATTAAAATCTAATTGAATTCCGCGTCGAAATCCAATTTCGTTTATATATCGAATATTTTATTTTATCGATTAATTCCAAATTAATGTTTTCTATCTTTAATTAATATTTTATGCCAGATAAAATATCTCCGCAATTAATCCCAGATTAATTTTCTCTCTCATCGAATTAATCCCAGATTAATTAAAGTGCGAGTCATACGTCATCGGTGAATCTTCGAGAAGCGACCCATGTGATCCCCAGATATGTTGGCAGTAAATTCGGTCGTCGGACTATCCGAACACGTAAGTACCTAGTACTGCGTTTATACCGATTTACAAGACAAGGTTGGCTTCTAGCAAAGCGCCATGCCTACCCAATTCTCCAGAAATATACTTACAGGAATATAAGATCTATATCAGGCGTAGTATACGTAGTATTGCGTATTTCGATCCAGTATCGGATGATCACATGCAAGGCCTGGGGCTGGTACAGTGTCTGCCCGTACGAAGCATATATCGGATGACGAGCAACTAGTCTATTTATTATCGGATAATCATGACTGAGTCATATATCCCGATGGTTGCAACCCTTTAGAGAACCCCTTCTGTATCCCTACGCGACGCATCATCATCTCCATATGACTGGAGTGATACTTCCGTCTTGACATCACACCCAACACACACTACGATTCTCAATATACCCAGAAGAGGCGTACACAGAACCTGTTAAAGCCCTGGATGACCAAAACCAAAGTATATTGATTGTCGCAAGTATTAGCGGTGCAAGTCTCAGGTTAAGACCAAATACACCTACCCTGATTTCGGACTTCCATAGACACATAGTCATACTACCAATGGAATTCCGAGGGGGTCTATCCAGAGCGAAGCTGTTTCCCGTACCATCGGTAAAACACAACCTCCTATTACACTTGCATGAGTATCCTATACCCAAATATATAAGAACTATGCCGTTATGCCCTTACAACGCGCACGAGTGTAATACTAGTCTCTTACGCATTATCGATGTCCTATCTCGATAATACTCTGACTAGGGATATTTAATGATTTATCCTTCGTGGATTGATACTGTCTCATATCATTCTCAATCCAGGAACAAATCATAAAGACCTCCTATCATTTATACATCTTGGTGATCTAATCACAAATGATAAGAGAGCAATCTCCTTTGTCACATAGTTAATTTGTACCACACAACACCATGATCTGTACAAATAGTCAATAGTGTTTGTATAGAGAAACCACCTCCATTGCCACGCACCATACCATCACCAAAGCCCCTCACTGCACACCCAAAACCCTTCACAGCCGCAAATCACTCATTGTCCAGCCCCCAAATAGCCGCATAACCCCCTTACTGCACGCACAAAACCCTCATTGTCCAGCCCTTTACTGCCGTATATCCTGCCCCTGAAACAGTTCAGAATTGTCCCCAAAAATGCATCAAAAACTGCCCCCAAAACAGTGACACAAACACAACCCTATCACCCTTAAAAAAAATCGCAAAAAACCGTCCCTCAAAATAGCAAAAATAGTGACAAAAAAATACAGCAAAAACAAACAGCAAAATAGAGTAAAATAGCAGCCCAAACAGTTTAACAAAGGAAGGAAAACGTTGAACCAATGAACCAAAGGAGTTGCGGAGCATCAACTCTTCCGACAACCGCGTTCCGCACTTCCGATAGAGGACTAAAGAGGTTAGACCTGAGGGCACCTTTTTATTTATTCCCTTTATTTCTATTTATTTTATTGCTTTATTCGCATTAGTATTGTGGATTAGAGCATGATTTGATTTCCGGATGAATGGGAAACCTGTTATTACTAAGGTTGCTGCTATCAAGAATCGGCGCTTCTCCAACCTGGGTAGACCTTTGTCCAAGGTACTTGAGAAGTTGGCAAGACAAGGACTCTTAAAACCCTTAGAGGCTAGACTGCTTCCAAATCCTCCCCCACCGCACCTCAACATGAACCATTATTGTCACTTCCACCAATAACACGGTCATGACATGGACGGCTGTGCCCGCCTCTGACATGAAATCCAGGACCTCATAGACTCCCACAAAATACCTGACCCTGAGAAAGAATAGCCCAACACATACCGTAACCCCCTACCAAACTATCACTCTGTACCACCATGTACCTATATGATTGGCTCTGGCTTGTTGGTTTCTATTAAGGTCCCAGATCGATTATAAGCATGAAAAACATTGCGAATACATATCGACGAAGTTGCGGAATACTCACATCGATCGGTTGAGACGATTTGAAGACGAATCAAGCCACAAATAGCCCACTGTTTTGGCACCCACTGCAGCAGTTCACTGCCTTCCATTTTCAGATTTTGAGCTGCGAAACGGAGCTCCAAGCCTCGTCTGAAGGATCCCGGCTCATGGGTGAACCTCCCTACCACCTTCGCAAGACTCGTAAGTGTGCTAGCACTTGACTTTTTTCCACAAAACCCACTCTTGCTTCCCATTTGCATGCCATTTCTGGTAGAAAACCAGTGAAATTTTGTGTGTTTTGGGCGTGAGAGAAGAGAGAAAATTGAGAGAGAAAAAGTTTGTGTTATATATGTATAATGTGTAAAGACTTTGCTTATATATTTTCCAAAAATATAACAATTACCATTTATTTTTCTTTTCAAAAATCAAAATAAAAAGGTAATAGTCTCCACCTACTACATCAACTATTCCCACAACTCCATCACTCAAAGTGACTAGTTGTCTTTTCAATCAATCAATCAATCACATCAATCAATCACATCACTCAAAGTGACATTTGATTTGACGCTTGATGTGACAATGATTTGACGCTTGATGTGACTTGCGTTGCCGCACTCGAATGTGGCTCGCAATCACACTCGGGCTCGGTTCGTTAATTCCAATTAACGAGTTTTCCGTCGCGTCGTAATTAGATGATTACGCCTAGCGAATTCACTATTCACGTCGCTAACGAATTAATTCTAAATTAATTCGTTCGCCCGAATTAAAATCCAATTTCAATTCCGCGTCGAAATCCAATTTCGTTTAATATATCGAATATATTAATTTATCGATTAATTCCAAATTAATCGTTATCTCTCTTAGACGATATTTTATCCTAGATAAAATATCTCCGTAATTAATCCTAGATTAATTTTCTCTCTCTTCTATATAATCCCAGATTATATAAGAGTGCGAGTTGTGCGTCATCGGTGGATTATTGGGAAGCGACCCAAGATCCCCGATAATTCGGCAGTAAATACGGTCGTCGGAGTATCCGAATCACGTACGTACCAAGTACTACGTTCTACCGATTTACGAGACAAGATCGGCTTCTAGCAAAGCACGAAGTCTATCCAATTCTCCGGTCATATTCATCTAAGAATATTTAATCTATATCAAGCGTAGTATACCAAGTACTGTGTATATCGGCCCAGTATCGGATAGTCACGTGCTAGGGCTGGGGCTGGATAAGTGTCTGCCCCGTCCGAAGCACATATCGGATGTCTGGTAACTAGTCTCTATAATCGGATATACATGACCTTGTCATAATATCCCGATGGCCGGCCAGCACTTAAGAGCACTAATACCGTATCCTGCGTGACATCATCTCCACTATGACTGGAGTGATACTTCCGTCTTGACATTACACCCAATACTCTACGATTCTCAATATACCCAGCATTGGCGTACACAGAACCGGTTAGAGTCCTAGACGACCTCAACTAAAGTATATTGATTGTCGTAAGCATTAGCGGTGCAAGTCTCAGGTTAAGACCATACACACCTACCCTGATGTCGGACTCCCATAGACACATAGTCATAATACCAATGGGATTCCGAGGGGTCTATCCAGAGCGAAGCTGTTTCCCGTACCATCGGTGAACACAACCTCTATCGCACTTGCATGAGTATCCAATACCCAAATATATGAGAACTATGCGTTGTGCCCTCACAACGCGCACAAGTGCAATACTAGTCTATTCCGCATTATCGATGTCCAGTCTCGATAATACTACGACTAGGGATATTTAATGATTAATCCTTCGTGGACTGATACTGTCTCATATCATCTCAATCCAGGAACTAATCATATGGACCTCTCTTCATTTATATATCTAAGGTGATCTAATCACAAATGATGAGAGTGCAATTTCCTTGTCACATAGTTAATTTGTACAACAACACTATGATCTGTACAAATAGTGACGCTATGGGTCATATTATCCAACAATCTCCCACTTGGCACATAGCCAGTCACTCAAGTGTCGAACACCCGAACTATGTACGGTTCGCTCAAATTGCTGAGAAAAGGTTTTCGTCAGCGGATTTCCATGATTATCGTCTGACGCGATTTATACGATCATCACATCGCCACGATGTATGATCCGAACGAATCAGATGATATAGAAGTAATATCTGGATCGTCGATGAGACCTTTAATTCTTTAGCCTTGTGCTGACGCCTAGCTCAGCTGCTAACAGAACTATATCTAATCTAATTAGATTTATTATCGACCCAAATGGCTTCTATTGCTGCCTCAGCCGCAGTAATAATCCGCATTTGTTGTTTATTCGGCAACAGTATCTTGCTCGGAAGATTTCCAGCTCACTGTCCCGTTATTCAAACTTTATAGTACCGCAGTATTTAACTGTTTGGAAACTTGCGGTAGTGATCCCAGTCACTTCAAGTTCTCCTTCTCCATAGTTTAAGACAGCATCTTTAGTTCTCTAAGATACTAACAGATGTTCTTAACTTCAATCCAGTGACTATCACTTGGATTGACCTGATTGTGACTCCATATGCTCAAAGCGTATGAGACACCATATCAAGTACATTTTAAATGTACAATTTCCCAGAGAGTGTTAACAACTCCAAATCTATCCCAGTAGATCTTTATTCCTTGAATAAAGGGTGTTACTCCCAGAATTCTACGGAGAATTTCTATGAAAGCCAAGCTTTCACCAATTGCTTTATGGGAATTTCTTATCAGTGCTCTCCCTCTAACCTCCTTATATACACAAGAATCATTTCGTTTTGAGTCAAATCATAAACCATTATGATTATTTCAAAACGACAGTTCCAAGAACCTTATGCTTGCTTCAATCCAAACATGGATCGAATAACCCGCAAACCTTGTTTGTCGGTTATACAAAATCGTCAGGATGTTGTAAGCATCCTCCAAGAGGTTTCCCTTTCAGGAAAGCGATTTTGATCATTAACTGACACATTTCATAAATGAAATATGCAGTATCTACAAGCATCTTCAAAATGGATTTACCATGGCAACAGGTGAAAGGTTGAACAGTTATAACACAATGTTGATAACGATACCTTTCCGTCAAAAGCCCAGCTTTGTACGTTGGTATGTTGCCTTCCATGTATGTCTTCCTTGAAGACGTTTAATGTACCAATAGGCACAATGCCTTGATTGGTTACACACTAGTATCCAAAATAGTTATACATGAATCCATTTCGGACTCATGGCACTTTGCCATAATAGGGAGTCGATACCTTGTATCACTTCCTCGTACGTAGTCGGTTGGTATACCTCCATAAGATTTACATCTTTAAGGGTTTACATCAGAAACCCATACCCCAGGTTGTTTTCTGATTCTCTCCGATCTACGAGGTTCTTGTGTATTCGAAGATTAATGGTACAATTCATCATTGATGAACTGTTTGTGTTCCATTAAGGACTTCATGCCTCGAATAGTATTACTCCGATTTTCATCGAGTATCACTATCCTCCCACTGACCACTGCATATCGGTGTTCCTCTTAGGAAAACCGCATGGTGAGCAACAATTATATTGTTCTCATGTGAGATATAAGTACTATACTTATGGTTTCCCGTAGGATAACCTATAATTGGCACTTATCCAATTGGGTTCTAGTTTGGTATCATCCAAACGTTATGCCCGGCATACCCAAATTATTAGGAATGAGAAACCCTGTTTCTTTCCTGTTCATATCCTATATGATATCTGTCAAACAGATTTATATGGAACCTTATTCTAAATAAGTTTTGCACTGTTAATACATATCCTTTGAAGGAAATGATAGCTCAGAGCGACTCGTGATAAACCTATCATGTCCAACAAAATTTGGTTTTCGTTCGGACACACCGTCTAACTGACGTGTCTCGGGAGGAGTCCTCATCTGAAAGAATACTGTACTCTTTCATGTATATTTGAAAATTACTGCTTAAGTATTTTCCATTACGGTCTTACCGTGATGGCATAATACTATAGTCGATCTGTTTATCTACTTCATGTCGAAACTCTAATAGTTTCCGATCTGTGTTCTTCAAAAGAAACACATAACCATAACGTGATGCCACATCCGTTAAGGTCACGAAATATTCATGTTCACATCTAGCCTAGCTAGATATGGGCCCACTTACTTCACAATGAATATGGCTAACAGATCGATGGCATTTTCACTATTACCAAGTAAATAGTGTTTTAGGTACTTTACCTAACAAACTAGATTCGTAGACTTTATTTGAATAATCAAATCAGTCCTAGTACCCACTCTTCAAAAGTGCGGATATACGAATCTTGTTTATTTGTGTCCCAGACAACAATGCCACAAATAAGTCTCTATTGATCAAATCAATTTGAGCTATTTATTTGTCATTTTATATGTTTTGAGATTTCAATTATATTCAAAATATAAATTCTGTTATTCACATCTAATGTGTTTATCTCAGTATCATCTTTATATAATGAAACACTTAGTGTTCTAGAATATAAAGGTTTATCCACAATGGATTAAACACTGATAGAGATAATGACTCTAGTCAAACCAGTTACATTATAACAGTTCCTAATTAAGTACACACCCGAAGGTAGTTCCTAAATTTAGGTATCTACGGTCGAAACAGCGACTTTCGTCCCGTTTCCGATTCGCAGAGCAATCTCAGCTTGAAGTCAGTATCCTGCTCAAAGCAGATTCTGAACATCAATACATATATTTTATGTACCACACTAAGTATTTAAAATCTAATTTCAATACTAGTAGTGAACATAACTTTGACAAACATTTTTAAGTCAGAGCATTGCCCTTTCTTTAATTCCTTCGTGTCTGCCATATCCAAATGGTAGTCACTTTGGGATATGTCAATTATCCTTTTCAATATTTCAGGAACCTTAGGCCAAGCCTTGGGTTTTAGAATATTGAAACGATGTGCACCTCGTGCTACATGCCCAATTGCAAACTTTGACTTTTCACCTCTAGAATAGTCAATTAATTCTCTAAGAATTATTTATTGCAATTTTAATACTTATTAAATCTAAAATTAGATTTATGACAAGTATATTAAATTAAGCATTAAAGTCATCATCACATAAATCTTCCAAAGATTTTATGCTCTACTTATTTTGCTTAATTTTGGGCTTAAGGTATAATAAGTTATTTTATCAAATAAAGTAACCTATTATTTATTCCCAATTTGAAAATTAAATCATTTAAAATATTTTAATCCCAGATTATATTTTAAATATCCAACTTTTCAATTTTATCTTGATTACAATAGTCCAACTATTTAATCAACGATTAGTGGTACTATATATTATAATGATTATAATAGTCCATTATATAATCAAATATAATCCAAATTAATTAACCTCAATTACATTGATTACTATATCCAATTATAAAATCAACTGTAAACTGAATTAATTAATTCAAATATATTGATTAATATAATCCAATTATATATAATCAACTATAATACAGTCCAACTGTATATTAAAACAACATTAAATATTAGTCCAACTAATACTTTTAATATATGACGAGTGATATTTGTTTGAGCGCGTATGGCGAGTAATTGAACGAATATTGCAAATTCAATTCTTGCCTCCCACTATTTTTCGTCGAGCCTCTAACCCTCTGTCGAGTACTCGGGAAACCGTGTTCCTAGTGGGCTAGGATCCCGTTAAATATCACACAATCTTGACTTTGGCCAACAAATTGTATGATAATTAACTAGGTAAATCTCTAAGATCAATTGGATCCAATCCAATTCCTAGATCCAGTAGGTGGACATCCAAGTCCGAAACATATATCTTATATATGCCTATATATCCAATTATAGCCTAACCTTTTTCCTCTGAATCAACTAGGCCTTGGCTTTGGCACAACAAACCTGATGATCCCAGTCAAGCGCGGACCCATTGACCATGGAAGCTTCGTAATCAATGTCGTTGGACAAGAAGTGGTCTTGACTTTGGCCAACAAACCACAACTTGGACAAGACACCAATATAGAACAAAGCTTCGTGATTCAAGCACATCTTCGACGGACAAGGGCTTGACTTTGGCCAACAACCCATGCCAATCTAGGATCTTGAGCAAGAATCACTCAATGGAAGGAAAAGACGCATGATATTTGATGAGGGCTTTTCGCGTGCAAATGGCTACCAATTTCATTATCTTTGTTAATGTCTCATCATCATACACCCTTAAACATGCATTCTAAATACATAATAAAGCGAGTATGAAAATAAATAATAATGATATGCGGATGGATACTTTAACATTGATCCTAGATCAAATCTCTCCCTTTCTCACTCAAGCTACACTTGTATTACTTCTACCCGTTACACTACACTTCTAAAGAAACCTCATTTACATTGAGGGGAATAGGTGAGAAGAGAATACAAAGAGAATAAAGGTGATAAGGCTGGACACGCAGGTCCAATTTAATAAATCGAATTTATTACAACAATTTCCAAAATTGCCCCACCTGACTAATATCCATCCGATATACATTATTCATTCATCACAACCACGTATTCACACATAAGCATGCTATCAATCAATCTAATCAAATTAATTAATCTGATAATTATGTGATCATCCAATGTTCAAACAACGATTTGATTTTGCTCGAGTCAAACTCGTTTTTGCGAATAAGTACTCAAAGTACGAATTCATGAATTAAATTAAACTACATCATTAAATCCAATTAACATGTGTAGGCATTGCATTTTTGCATACCCGAGCCCAATGATGAGTCTCGTAAGGAGGCACCGCCTTTTAGTCGTGGAGGTCGCGGAATACGGTCGTTGGAATGAGAAGTCAAGAGTTGACATATTATTTTGGAATTATTTCGCTAAGTTCGCTCTGAGTTCGCTTGTCGGATCTTCGTTTCGAGGCATATCCTTGGCCCAAAATCACCACAAACCCTTCCAAGCCCACCTAAACACCCAATCCGCATCCAAAGCCCATTAAACCAAAACCAACCAAACACCAAGCCCACCACCTAGGAGGCCCACGACCTTGACACCATTTTACCTTCCTTACACTATTCCATCATGACTTACCTTCTACCTATTCACTTTAACCTTTGACCTTACCTTTTACCTTAATATTATTTTTCAAACCATTTATTAAACCAACCCTACACCATTTAATGGCCTCCCTCACCAAGTCAAGCACTCACCCCACACCATTTATACTAGTACCCCACGCCCATGACCTTATAACCCCTCTTTATTCATTTTCAAAACAATATTAATTATCTTACCTTCCTTTGTCAACAAAGATAGCCAACCTAATAAATGCCCTTCAACATCACATTGCCAACCTAATAAATGCCCTCCAAATGCCTATATAAGCACGCATTTTTCTGCCTTGGAACACTTAACACATATCAAGCACACATTAGGCAAACACTTGAGTATTTGGAGAACCCAAAAACAGCCCCCTTCCCCTCTAAAAATCACGCCCACACTCATCCAAGACAGCACTCAAACACGCCCATTCTCCACTGCCATACACGCCCTCACTGCCCTCCATTTCAGCCCTGGAATCAGCTCACCACTGCCCTCATTTAAGCCCTATTGTTCACGCCAAATACCCCCACAAAACTGCACTGAAAACTCACCTTACTGCCCTCCAAACTGCTGTGAAAACAGCCCCCTAAATTCCGTCACTGCTCACGCCCAGTTCAGCCCCATAATTTCCACTTAAATAGCCCCCAAACCAGCACATATTTTGCCCCAAAATTCCCTGGAATTTCCCCTAAAACAGCAGCTCAAATACACCCCAAACAGCCCCCAAATCGCTAAAACAGTGAACAAAAAACTGCACTTATAAACCTTCGAGGAACCGGGCAAACAGCAGTCCAATACCCCTCCAAATTAACCAAAACAACCCCCTAATCCACCAAAAACCAGTGGCCTAAACGCAGCAGCGATACGGCAGCAAAACGGCAACAAAACGGAGTGAAAACAGCGAGCGAAAGAGCGAAACAGCGAAGGAAAACATCAAAGCAGCGAACCGGCAGAATCACGGTGTTTTAGCTCTTCCGACGGCCGTATAACGCACCTCCGAATAGCGACAAAAAAGGTAAGACCTGAGGGCACCTATTATTAAATTTATTTACAAAAAATCATGATTTAGAAATTTTATTTTATGGTATTTTAGCATGCATAGTTAGCCGAATGTTTTGCTTGAATGTATTCGCATGAAATAATGACTTAGAAAACATGTTTAGCATGAATATTTGTTTTGGCATGTTATCTAGAATTTATTTACATGAAATATTGACTTAGAATATGTGTTTAATAATGCTTAGCATGAATAGTTAATTTAACATGTAATTAATTAGGTTATATGAATTAATAGCGTAGAAAAGCATGTAATTTATTTTTCTGTCGCATGAGTGTCATTAATTAGTATGTGATGTGGTTTTGAGTGAATGGAATACGTATTCTTTTGTGGTATATTGGATGGAAACCCGGACATAAATTCCATAGCCGAATCCGAATGGACGGTAATATGGTTTGCACTCGGGATACAACGCCCCGTACCACTTAAAAGACTCACATATTTCATTTCACTCAAATTTGTATTTGAGCATGATTAGACCATTAGAATGTTATTTTATTTCAAGCATGATTATGTTGTTGTAATGTTATTTTACTTTCAAAGCATGTGAACTTAGATTTAGGCATGTATGTCGAGTAGACTTGGTTAATATTACACAAATCCATTCATTACAAACGACATAAGTAAGGGACCATTCCGAACCCAACGGTTTGAGGTCTTCCCTTGCGAGGGGTGAGTGCGGCCTTAAATCATTTTCCCGGTTCACACCGGGTGGCGACTCCATAATTCTCCGGTTTAGTCTCCCGTGGGCTACTCCGTACTCCCAAATAGACCCTGAGTCTAGAACAGCATGCGTCGCCCAGTTTCTGTGTCTACAACATGTATTTAATACTAAATTCACTATTCAATTCCAAATTAAATATTACACTTTATTAATAAACCTTTAACGACTTAAATTCCAAATTTAATCGCTTCGGGACTCAAAGCCCGATTAACGTCCAACGTCAATTCAATTCAAGTCTAATGGGCTTTAATTAATTTCTTTAAGGCGTGGGCTTCGGCAACCAAAGCCCAATCAAGGAGTAACCCCATAAGCCTAGAAATCAATTTAGGCCCATTAGGCCCAATTAAACTTTAAAGGTTTATAAGTTGCATTTGGGCTTTATGGTTAAGGTTTTGGGCCCAATTGGATCCAATCCATTTGGCCTAAATCCAACTTTGTACAACAAAGCCCAATAAGCCCATTTACAACATAATAAGCCCAAATCCAATTTAAGGCCTAAATAACTAAATTACATGAATCCAATTCCGCAATTTAATTACCTAAAGTGCATTACATGATTAATCACCCAAATCAATATTTCCAAAACATGAAATTAGTCCATTAATCATGCTCATTATCATCATCACATGTCCAACACATAAATGAAAAAATCAAACCCATTACATGCTTTTAAACTCTCGGCCAAGGAGGGATTTTGTGTCCGATTTGGTTTCAATCCAATCGAACCCACAATCGACATTAAATCACCATCCAATTTGATTTCATACACATCCAATGTCACAAAATCAAAATTACCAAGATATTAAAGGGCATAATCAATTCGGCCAACATAAGATTTTGGGGATTTTATGTTCAATTCAAAATCCAATCCAATTAGTTTCAAATTAACATCATCCTACATGATTCTAACTCATCCAATGAATCAAAAATCAAAAATCCAAGATTTCCAAAATAACATTACATTCGGCCAACATGATATATTTGGGGAAAATTATTCCAAATCAATTTTCATGAAATTGATCCAATCAACTTTCAATACAAACCCATTT
The DNA here is from genome assembly GCA_019454045.1 of Zanthoxylum bungeanum. Taxonomy (NCBI): domain Eukaryota; kingdom Viridiplantae; phylum Streptophyta; class Magnoliopsida; order Sapindales; family Rutaceae; genus Zanthoxylum; species Zanthoxylum bungeanum. Next base: position 12,792 of record SKCR01007707.1, on the reverse strand, counting down.
AAGCATATTCATCAATCCAATTTCACAAAATCATGCTCAAATTCAATTTGCCCAAATTTTAAGCCCTAAAATTTTCATGCTCAAACCTAGGCTCTTGATGCCATTGTTGGTTTCTATTAAGGTCCCGGATCGATTATAAGCATGAAAAACATTGCGAATACATATCGACGAAGTTGCGGAATACTCACATCGATCGGTTGAGACGATTTGAAGACGAATCAAGCCACAAATAGCCCACTATTTTGGCGCCCACTGCAGCAGTTCACTGCCTTCCATTTTCAGATTTTGAGCTGCGAAACGGAGCTCCAACCCTCGTCCGACGGATCCCGGCTCATGGGTGAACCTCCCTACCACCTTCGCAAGACTCGTAAGTGTGCTAGCACTTGAGTTTTTGCCACAAAAACCCACTCTTGCTTCCCATTTGTCACGCCATTTCTGGTTAGAAAACCAGTGAACATTTTGTGTGTTTTGGGCGTGAGAGAAGAGAGAAAATTGAGAGAGAAGAAGTTGTGTTATATATGTATAATGTGTAAAGACTTTTGCTTATATATATTTTCCAAAAATATATAACAATTACCATTTATTTTTCTTTTCAAAAAATCAAAATAAAAAGGTAATAAAGTCTCCCACCATACTACATCAACTATTCCAACAACTACCATCACTCAAAGTGACTAGTTGTCTTTTCAATTAATCAATCAATCACATCAATCAATCACATCACTCAAAGTGACATTTGATTTGACGCTTGATGTGACAAATGATTTGACGCTTGATGTGACTTGCGTTGCCGCACTCGAATTCAAAATACGAATGCGCTGGCAATCACACTCGGGCTCGGGTTCGTTAATTCCAAATTAATGATTTTTCCGTCGCGTCGTAATTAGATGATTACGCCTAGCGAATTCACTATTCACGTCGCTAACGAATTAATTCTAAATTAATTCGTTTGCCCGAATTAAAATCCAATTTCAATTCCGCGTCGAAATCCAATTTCGTTTAATATATCGAATATATTAATTTATCGATTAATTCCAAATTAATCGTTATCTTTCTCTAGACGATATTTTATCCTAGATAAAATATCTCCGTAATTAATCCTAGATTAATTTTCTCTCTCTTCTATATAATCCCAGATTATATAAGAGTGCGAGTTGTGCATCATCGGTGGATTATTGGGAAGCGACCCATGAGATCCCCGGATAATTCGGCAGTAAATACGGTCGTCGGAGTATCCGAATCACGTACGTACCAAGTACTACGTTCTACCGATTTACAAGACAAGATCGGCTTCTAGTAAAGCACGAAGTCTATCCAATTCTCCGGTCATATTCATCTAAGAATATGTAAGATCTATATCAAGCGTAGTATACCAAGTACTGTGTATATCGGCCCAGTATCGGATAGTCACGTGCTAGGGCTGGGGCTGGATAAGTGTCTGCCCCGTCCGAAGCACATATCGGATGTCTGGTAACTAGTCTCTATAATCGGATATACATGACCTTGTCATAATATCCCGATGGCCGGCCAGCACTTAAGAGTACTAATACCGTATCCTGCGTGACATCATCTCCACTATGACTGGAGTGATACTTCCGTCTTGACATTACACCCAATACTCTACGATTCTCAATATACCCAGCATTGGCGTACATAGAACCGGTTAGAGTCCTAGACGACCTCAACTAAAGTATATTGATTGTCGTAAGCATTAGCGGTGCAAGTCTCAGGTTAAGACCATACACACCTACCCTGATGTCAGACTCCCATAGACACATAGTCATAATACCAATGGGATTCCGAGGGGTCTATCCAGAGCGAAGCTGTTTCCCGTACCATCGGTGAAACACAACCTCCTATCGCACTTGCATGAGTATCCAATACCCAAATATATGAGAACTATGCTGTTGTGCCCTCACAACACGCACAAGAGCAATACTAGTCTATTCCGCATTATCGATGTCCAGTCTCGATAATACTACGACTAGGGATATTTAATGATTAATCCTTCGTGGACTGATACTGTCTCATATCATCTCAATCCAGGAACTAATCATATGGACCTCTCTTCATTTATACATCTAAGGTGATCTAATCACAAATGATGAGAGTGCAATTTCCTTGTCACATAGTTAATTTGTACAACAACACTATGATCTGTACAAATAGTGACGCTATGGGTCATATTATCCAACATGGCTTACCAGAAAGCTTTGTCCTCCGAACCTTTGACTGCCAAGCCTTTTGCCTGGGGATATGGAATAATAGCAGTGAGGATGAAATAGAGCGAGGAAAGCATTTTTGGGAGGACTTCTCAGGCAGTGATGAAGACGAAGTGAAAGGCATGATCAGCAACAGTCGTTTCTACGGTGACACCACAGAAAAAAGGTAAGGAAGTGTTGGCAGATTGTCGAGAAAAAGTAGAAAGCAGGGACAATGCTGAAAGAGATGTAGTGCTGCGTTAGCTGAAGAAGAAATGAGCACATCTAAGTATTTGGGAGTTGTTGTGTGCATCGCAGGAGCACAGACGGACCATGGTTGAGGCCTTGAGCAAGATAAGGGTGCTAGAGGATGCAAACCACACGATGTTTGTGGGGTCAGTACAGAAAGAAGCTGCGCAGGTGATTACCTTTTCCGAGGAAGAACTCCTAACTGAGGGGAGGAACCATAAAAGACCTCTATTCATCTGAGCTGAAGTGAGAGGCAAGAAGACATCTTGTGTGATGATGGATGATGGGTCATCCATCAATGTGTGCCCATTGAAGACTCTAGCAAGGTTGGGTATGAAGACAACGGAGCTGAGTCCCTCCAACATCACTATCAAGGCTTATTATGATAGCCAGCGAGGAGTTGAGGGTACTTTCGCTGCAATGGTCAAAGTGGGCCCGATTGAGGATGATGTTGAGTTCACAGTGCTGGATATCCTGGCCACTTTTGATTTGTTGTTGGGAAGGCCATGGTTTCACAAGCTTAGGGGCGTGCCCTCCACTTTGCATCATGTCATTAAGTTTCCTTACGGGAGAGAGATTGTCACCATCCGGGCTAGGGTAGACAACGTTGTAGCTGCTTTGGAAATACAGCCTTTTACAAGATTCCAAGTGTCGGTGACCTTTGAGGAATAGGTGGATCCTAAGATGGCTAGGATCATGGAGAAAATGAAATTCGAGCCAGACACAGGCTCAGGTGTTGGAGGAGCATTGTCCGACTTCAAGGGTCAGACCACCCGGAAAGGCTTGGGATATAAGTCTGATGAGGATAAGCCAAAGGCTAAGAAGAAAGGATTGAAGCTGATGGAATGATTTGTGAAGGCCACGAGATATCAATGAGAGCTCGAACTAGTAGAAGTTAATGGGGTCATGTTACCGGGGTTTGAGATCTTCCAAGACATGTTGGGTGAAACACAGTGACGGAAGAAATTACGAAGGAATAAGATAAATGGGAAGAAGCGCTGATGAAGCTGGAGAGCCTGACCCTCGAGGAGAATAAGGAGGATGAGAAAAGCCCGGTTGCGGAAGATGAAGTGTCTGTAGATGATGAAGACATTTATCTTCCTGATTTATTTAAGTGTACTCCTGCATTTGCTAGTAATAAAGACAATCATTTTGCTTATTTGCCTGAGTCTCTCCCTTTTAACTTGCATGATCTGAGTATATTTGATATCAACTCAACCAAAACGAATGTGTTTAACCTTGGCACGCCTGAGAGCCCCAATGAGATTCTAATTGCAAGTGAGGTTACTTCTGATGAGCGGGGGAAATTAGAAGAGATATTAGTCAAATATGCTAAGGTATTTGCTTGGTCCTACGAGGACATGCCTGGAGTAGATAGAAGCATCGCCCAAAATGCGATACCGACTTATCCAAATATGAGACCAGTAAAGCAAAAGCTTCGGAGAATGAGACCCGAATGGGCCGAGAAGGTCAGAGAGGAAGTCAAGAAGCAAATAGTTATGGGATTCCTGGAAGTAGTAAAATACCCTGAGTGGTTGGAAAACATTGTGCCAGTGCCAAAGAAAGACGGAAAGGTCAGAATGTGCGTGGACTACAGATACCTCAACAAAGCTTGTCCGGAGGATGATTTCCCTTTACCTCATATAGACGTACTGGTTGATAGTGCGGCTTTATCTGCCATGTACTCATTCACGGATGGGTTCTCAGGATCCAATCAAGTTCTTATTGCTGAAGAAGATAAGCACAAAACCGCCTTTGTCACAGAGTGGGGTACGTATTACTACAAAGTGATACCGTTTGGGCTTAAGAACGCATGAGTAACTTACCAACGGATGGCCGCCACATTGTTCCACGACTTGATGCATAAGGAGATTGAGGTATATGTGGATGACATGATGGTGAAATCCGAGATGAGGAGTGGACATATAGAAGCACTGGAGAAATTCCTTGAACGAGTCGACAAGTACAACCTGCGGTTGAATCCCAAGAAGTGCGTATTCGGAGTAACGTCAGGAAAGTTACTAGGACACACTGTCGGAATGGGCGGAATAAAAGTATACCATAATAAGATCAATGGGATCATGGAAATGCCGGCGCCGAAGACAGAGAAAGAAGTGAGAGCATTCCTTGGAAAGATTCAGTATATTAGTCGGTTCATCGCTAAATTGACGTTGGTATGCGAACCTATCTTCAATTGCCGAGGAAGACCAGCCAGTGAAATGGAATGAGAATGTCAAGAAGTGTTCGACAAGATCAGAGAATATTTAGTGAAACCTCCCGTCTTGAAACCTCCAAGACTGGGCAAACCTTTGATACTATATTTGGCCATTGAACCCGAAATATGAGGGCAATGATGGTACAAGCAGATGAGACAGGAGTAGAGCATGCAATCTAATACCTCAGTAAGAAGATGCTTTCGTATGAAGCCCGCTATCAAGAAGTAGAGAAGATCTGTCTGACAGTTGTGTGGGCATCCAGAAAATTACGCCATTACTTCCAATCTTACAAGATCCAAGTGGTAGCGAAGGAGAATCATTTGAAGTATCTGCATTCGGTGCCTTCGCTAGTTGGGAAGTTGGGTAGATGGTTAGTGTTGCTGACATAGTTTGATATCGAGTACCTTACTTCTAAAGTGATCAAAGGGCGAGCCATAGCAAAGTTCCTGGCATTACAACCGATAGAAGGTGACCAATATAAGATTGAATTCCCAGAGGAGGAGATCCAAGCTATAGCAGTCCAAGGATGGAAGATGTACTTCGACGGATTAGTGAATTGCAAAGGAGCCGGAATTGGAATTGTGATAGTAACCCCTGAAAGAGAAACCTTGCCTATGGCCAAGAGGTTGACGTTCGGAGTAACCAATAACATGGCCGAGTATGAAGCATGTGCCTTTGGGTTGACTACATTGATTAGCTTGAGAGCTAAGAATGTTGAAATTTACGGAGACTCGATGTTGGTGATCCGACAGATGCAATGGGAATGGGAATTGAAAGAAGAAAGGTTGAAACCCTACCTATTCCATCTCAAGAGTCTGGCACAGGCCCTCCCTGATTGTAAGTTCCACTAGTTACCGCGGGAAGAGAATCAGATGGCAGACGCATTGGCAACACTAGTCGTAACTTGGGAAAATTTGGAGAAGTTGGTAATGTGACCTCTAGTGTTGACGACAGGGAACAGACCTGTCTATGAGATAGAAAGGATATTAGAAGTAGAAGTCGACAATGGGAAACCTTGGTATTACGACATTCAGAGATATCTAGAACAGGGGGAACTCCTAGAAGAAGCAAGCAGAAATGACAGGATAGCCATCCATAAGTTAGCTTCTCAGTTCGTGAGTTTGAAAAGAGAACTCTACAAAAGACAAGCGAATGGTATCCAGCTGAAAGGTCTGAAGAACGAAGAGGCTCAAAAGGTAATGGAGGAAGTACACACCAGAATATATGGACCGCACATGAATTGGTTAAATCTGTCTCGCAAGATAGTGAGACAAGGATTTTACTAGTCGACCATCAAAGCTGACTGTGCGAAGATGGTAAAGCACTGTCATGATTGTCAATCACATGTTAATTTGAATCATTTGCCGCACACATAGTTGCATGGGTTGTCAGAGCCGTGGCCTTTCCCAGCATGGGGAATTGATATGATCGGAGAAATTAGACCACACGCGTCGAACAAGCTTCGCTTCATAGTAGTGGCGGTAGACTACTTCTCGAAATGGCTAGAATTCGAGTCATTTCGCAATGTTACAGCAAAGCAGATGGCAAAGTTCATAGCTCGGAACATCATTTACATATATGGAATGCCGCATCACATAGTGATGAACAATGGAGTACAGTTTCAAGGAGAAACGAAGGTGATGCTATAGAAGTATGGGCTATGCCATCACAAGTCGTCACCGTACAGACCGCAGGCCAATGGGGCTGTCGAGGCAGCCAATAAGACGATAAAGAGGATGTTAGCCAAAATGACGGAGAATTACAGAGATTGGGCTGACAAGCTATCGTATGCCCTGTGGGGGTACAGAACTTCAGTGAGAACGGCTACAGGAGCCACACCTTATTCTTTGGTCTACAGAATGGAAGTGGTATTGCCAGTGGAAGTTGAGATACAGTCCATGTGGGTACTAGCAGAAGCAGAATTACCTGAGCAGGAATGGGCCTCGCAGAGGATTGAACAGTTGGCATTACTCGATGAAAAGAGGATGAAGTCCTTATGTCATATGCAGCTATATCTGAAGAGGTTGGCTCGAGCGTTCAACAAGAAGGTGCGCCCTACCAAGATCAGAAATGGTGATCTAGTGCTTAAACAGTCAAAGCCATCGACGACAGACCTGAGAGGAAAGTTTAGACCAAACTGGGAAGGACCCTACTGTTGGGAATTCTCTAAGTCCCGAGGATTGATTATCAGCATAAAACAACATACGAATACATTCAAGGAGGTGCGAAATACTCATAATGATCGGTTGAGCGATGCGACGAAGAACAAAAATCTTTAAGTCATCCTCTAAGGTGCTCGGCAGTCCACTGTTTTGGTCTCCACCATTTTTGGCAATGGATCATCTCCAAGCTCCAATCTTCCGTGATATGATTCCAAGCTCACATGTGCGGTTCCCTATCACCTTCGCAAGACCCTGAATGTGTGCTAGCACTCTTGATTTTTGCCACAAAAATCACTCATCTTCTCCTTGTGATTCTCGGTGAAACCAGAAGGAAAAACAGCCCACTTTGGGCATGAGAGAGGGAGGAAGAAAGAGAAGAGAGAATGTGTTGGTTGTTGGCAAAAAGTGTATCTAATACACTTTAATGAATTTCCAAATTCATTTTCAAATTTTGCTTTTCCAAAAAAATCAAGCTATTAAAGCTTTGCCAACCACTATATCAACTATTCACATCACAAGTACTACACATCACATCACTCAAAGTGACAAGTGATTTGACGCTTGAAGTGACTAGCGATTTGACACTTGATGTGACTTGAGGGCCGCACTTAAGTTCGCAATGCGAGTGCGCTCGCAAACACTCTCGGGCTCGGGTTCGCTAATTCCAAATTAATGAATTTTACGTTGCGACGTAATTAAATGATTATGCCTAGCAAAATCACTATCCACATCGCTAGCGAATTAATTATAAATTAACTCATTCGCCCGAATTAAAATCTAATTTCAATTCCGCGTCGAAATCCAATTTCATATAATATATCGAATATATTATTTTATCGATTAATTCCAATTTAATCGTTCTCTCTCTTTAAATGATATTTTATCCCAGATAAAATATCTCCGCAATTAATCCCAAATAATTTTCTATCTCATCTAATTAATCCCAGATTAATTAAAGTGCGAGTCATACGTCATCGGTGAATCTTCAGGAAGCAACCCATGACATCCCCGGATATGTTGGCAGTAAATCCTGTCGTCAGACTATCCGAACACGTAAGTACCTAGTACTACGTTTGTACCGATTTACAAGACAAGGTTGGCTTCTAGCAAAGCGCCATGCTTACCCAATTCTCCAGAAATATCCTTACAGGAATAAGTGATCTATATCAGGCGTGGTATACGTAGTATTGCGTATCTCGATCCAGTATCAGATGTCACATGCAAGGCCTAAGGCAGGAATTATGTCTGCCCCGTACGAAACACATATCGGATCTTTGGTAACTAGTCTCTATAATCGGATAAACATGACCTAGTTATAATTTCCCGATAGCTGCAGCATATAAGAGAATGAGTTCCGTATCCGACGTGACCATCATCTCCACTATGACTGGAGTGATACTTCCGTCTCGACATCACACCCAACACACAACGATTCTCAATATACCCAGCAGAGGCGTACACAGAACCTGTTAAAGCCCTGGACGACCTAAAACCAAAGTATATTGATTGTCGCAAGTATTAGCGGTGCAAGTCTCAAGTTAAGACCAAATGCACCTACCCTGATTTCAGACTTCCATAGACACATAGTCATACTACCAATGGAATTCCGAGGGTTCTATCCAGAGCGATGTTGTTTTCCGTACCATCGGTAAAACACAACCTCTTATTACACTTGCATGAGTATCCTATACCCAAATATATGAGAACTATGTCGTTATGCCCTCACAACGCGCACAAGTGCAATACTAGTCTCTTACGCATTATCGATGTCCAATCTCGATAATACTCTGACTAGGGATATTTAATGATTAAACCTTCGTGGATTGATACTGTCTCATATCATCTAAATCCAAGAACTAATCATATGGACTTTTCATTATTTATACATCTTGGTGATCTAATCACAAATAATAAAAGAGCAATTTCTTTTGTCATATAGTTAATTTGTACAACAACACCATGATCTATACAAATAGTGACGTTATGGGTCATAACTGTCCAACAATCTCCCACTTGGCCTATACCCAGTCACTCGAGTGTCATACACCCGAACTATGTACGGTTCGCTCAAATTAGTGAGAAAAAACTTTCGTCAGCAGATTTGCATGATTATCATCTGATGCGATTTATACGATCATCACATCGCCACAATGTATGATCCGAACGAATCAGATGAATATTGAAGTATATATATGGATCGTTGATGAGACCATTGATTCCTTAGCCTGCGCTGAAGCCTAGCTCAACTGCTAACAAAACTATATCTAATCTAATTAGATTTTTATCAATCAAGAAGGCTTCTATTGCTGCCTCAGCTGTAGCAATAACCCGCTTTTGTTGTTTATTCGGTTACAGTATCTTGCTTGGAAGATTTCCAGCTCACTGTTCCGTTATTCAAACTTTGTAGTACCGTTGTTACGACTTATAGTTGTTATTATCAGTTAGGAAACTTGCAACGGTGTACCTTGTCACTTAAGTTCTCATTTTCCATAGTAAAAAACAGCATCCTTAGTTCTCTAACCATCAATCCAGTGACTATCACTTGGATTGGGCTGTTTGTGACTCCATATGCTCAAAGCATATGAGACACTAGGTCGCGTACATTTATTTCAATGTACGAGTTCTCGGAGAGTTGTCAACAACTTTAAATCTATCCCAGTAGATCTTTATTCCTAGAATAAAGGTTGTTTCTCCCAACAATTCTACGAAGAATTTTCTCGAAAGCCAAGCTTTCACCGATTGTATTTTATGGGAATATCATTTCCAAGAAATGATGTGTCATTATTATACAGGACATTAAATGTCAGTGCGCTCCCACTAACCTTCTTATATACACAAGAATCATTTCATTTTGAATTAAATCATAAACCATTATGATTACATCAAAATGATAATTCCAAGAACGCAATGCTTGCTTCAATCCATCTATGGATCGAATAACCTGCAAACCTTGTTTGCTAGTTATGGTACGACAAAACCATCAGGATGTTGTAAACATCCTCCAAAAGGTTTCCGTTAAGGAAAGCGGTTTTGGCATTCAGCTACAACATTTCATAAATAAAACATGCAGCATTAGCAAGCATTATCCAAATGGATTTACCGTGGCAACGAATAAAAGGTTTTGTCGTAATCGACACAATGTTGATAACGATACCTTTTCGCTACAAACCTAGCTTAGTGCTTTGGTATGTTTCCTTCCATGTATGTCTTCCTTGAAGACTTATATGGTACCAATAGGCACAATGCCTTGCGGTACATCAACTAGTATCCAAACTTAGTTGGTATACATGGAATCCATTTTGGAATCATGGCACTTTGCCATAATAGGGAGTCGATAACTTGTTTCACTTCCTCATACGTAGTCAGTTCATATTCTTCAATAAGATTGACATCTTTATTAGGTGAGATCAGAAACCCATACCCCAGGTTGTTTTCTGACTCTCTTCGACTTACGCGATTCTTGTGTATTCGAAGATTACTGGTATAGTTACATCCTTGATGAACTATTTATGTTCCATTAAGGAATCAGTGCCTGGAATAGTATCACTCCGATTTTCATAAAGTTTTACTATCCTCCCACTTACCACTGCATATAGGTATTCCTCTCAGGAAAACCGCATGGTGAGCAACAATTAAATTGTTCTCAAGTGAGTCGTATAAGTACTATACTTTGGTATCCCTAGGATAACCTACAATTTAGGCACTTATCTGATTTGGGTTTTAGTTTGGTATCATCCAAACATATGCCCAGCATTCCCAAATCATCAGGAATGAGAAACCTGATTTCTTTCCTGTTCATATCTAATATGAAGTCTGTCAAACAAATTTTCATCGAACCTTATTCTAAATAAGTTTTGCACAGTTTATACGTATCCGTTGAAGGAAATGGTAGGTCAGAGCGACTCATGATTAACCTTATCATGTCCAACAAAATTTGGTTTCTCAGTTCGGACACACCGTCAAATTGACGTGTTCCGGGAGGAGTCCTCATTGAAAGAATACTATACTCTTTCAAGTATATTTGAAACTTATTGCTTAAGTATTTTCATCACGGTCTAACCGTGATGGTTTAATACTTTAGCCGATCTATTTTTCTATTTCGTGTCGAAACTTTAAAAGTTTCCGATTTGTGTTTCATAGGAAACACATAACCATAACGCGATGCCACATCCATTCAGGTCACAAAATATTCATATCCACCTCTAGCCTAGCTAGACATGGGCCCACTTGCTTCACTATGAACTAGGGCTAACAGATCGGTGGCATTTGCACTTTTATCGAGTAAAGGTGTTTTAGGCACTCTGCCCAATAAACTAAATTCGTAGACTTTATTTGATTAGAATCAAATTTCTCATAGTACCCACTCTTCGAAAGTGTGGATATACGAGTCTTGTTTAATTGTATGATATCGTATGTTTTCCGTTATGATAACTTACTTTCAAACCATGCAAACTTAGAGGTAGGATTTACTTTCATGAACGCGAATTAGATCTAAGTTACTTTTGAACATATATGTTGCGTAGATTCGGTTAAGTTATTGCACAAATCATTTCATTACAAGTGGCATAAGTAAGGGACCATTCCGAACCCAATGGTTTGAAGTCTTCCCTTGCGAGGGGTGAGTGCGGCCTTAAATCATTTTCCCGGTTCACACCGGGTGGCGACTCTATTATTCTCCGATTTAGTTCCTCCGTGGGTTATTCCGTACTCCCGACTAGGCCGCGAGCCTGGAATAGCATCGCCAATTTCTGTGTCCTACAGTCTGGCGACTCCACTGGGATAGAGAATCGGCCCCAAAATAATATCTTGTAGTGTTTGTGATTTGTGCTTTAGTTAACTGTGTCTACAGTGGGTTGAAAGGGGTTTAATCAAAGGAACTTTTAAGGCTAGGTAATGGTTTGGTGTCTTCCTTCATTCACTACCTTTCTATAAGGAAAAGTTGTGAAGGCACTTAGATAATCATCTACTCGTAGCCTACTGTGATGGACTAATTTGGAGGACTCGTTGTTTATTCCTGTCACCAAGCGATAAGAGCCTAAGAGGCTTGGGTATTTAAGAGAGTTCGCTCCACCCTCCCTCTAGGGAATCTACAACGGGAAATCCATTTGACAGTCAGTCAAACATCTTAACTCGTTGGCACGTACCTTAGCTTATAAAAAAGGGTGTGCTCACTTGGTCGCTTGAACCCTTGAGTGGGGAGTCCTAGTTATGGGAAACCCTTCGTCGATGAGAGCCTTTGTCTATACCCCTATAAACCCACATATGAACTGTAGTCGTAGGAGCAATAGAAACTATTCCTTTATAATTGCGTTTAGGACCATTGTCATTTGGATTCAGTTGGACCTTTTGTCATGAAGTACTGGTTTGTTGGGCCATTTAAACTGGGATGAGCCCATGACTTATAGCAATTGGGCCAAAAGTTTCTAAAATGCCGTTGGGCCACTTTCTGTTTAGGCTTCGTATCATTTGAGGTTATTTAGCCATGTTATCGCAAAAAAACCTGTTGGGCCTTTTCAACTGGGACAAGTTTGCACCTCGCAATAGTATGATTGAATACTTTAAAATGATAATGGGCCGACTTATACATTCCATGCACCGCACGCATACATGCTAACTTATAGTTTTAAAAGACATCATAGATACCCATTGGGTTAGGGAAGAGGGCAGACTTGTCAAAAGGCCGTCAGTAAACATGAGCGAATCAGAAAATAAGGTATCCCATATGGATCAGCTGGAGAACAGTCTCACTAATGTTATCGAACAACTACAAGCTTTGGCCACTGTTGTGACTAATATGGCCGTGCCCCGTGCCGGGTGAAGCTCTGAGAATGAGAGGCGTGAGGACCCTCCGAACAGGCCAAATGATGATATCCTGATTTTTGATGATGATATGGCGGAATATGCCGCAAGGAGAATAGTATGGTCTCAGGCTGAATTACAGATTCTCCGAGATCAGGTCGAATC
>SKCR01007706.1:0-24540 GCA_019454045.1 Zanthoxylum bungeanum | reverse complement strand
CAAGTTCATCATCAAGCTCTCGGTTTTGTGAGAGAAAAATAGAGAGAAGAAAATATGGCCCTTGGCCGAAAATTTGGGAGAGAGAAGAGTGAAGTGTGTTGGTTTGGTTTTCTAAAAACCTAATACCAAAAATCTAATCCAAAATTTTTGTAAATGGCTTTCAAAAAGTCAAATAAAATTTTGGAGCCAAAAAACAATTAATGCTTTCAAACTACCACCATCAATCACAAGTGACAAGTTGTCACATCACTCAAAGTGACTAGACATCACATCAATCGATTGACTAGTGATTTGACGCTTGATGTGACTGTGGGCCACACTTGAATTCGAAATGCGAGTGCGCCCGCAAACACTCTCGGGATCGGGTTTGCTAATTCCGAATTAACGAATTTTCCGTTGCGACGTAATTAAATCAAATTCAAATAAATAATTGTGCCTAGAAAAATTACTATTCACATCGCTAGCGAATTAATTCTAAATTAACTCGTTCGCCCGAATTAAAATCTAATTTTAATTCCGCGTCGAAATCCAATTTCGTATAATATATCAAATATATTATTTTATTGATTAATTCCAAATTAATCATTCTTTCTCTTTAAATAATAATTTATTCCAGATAAAATATCTCCGTAATTAATCCCAGATTAATTTTCTCTCTCTTATAATTAATCCCAGATTAATAAAGTGCGAGTCATACGTCATTGGTGAATCTTCGGGAAGTGACCCATGAGATCCCCAGATATGTTGGCAGTAAATCTGGTCGTCGTACTATCCGAACACGTACGTACCTAGTACTACGCTTTTACCGATTCACAAGACATGGTTGGCTTCTAGCAAAGCACCGTGCCTACCCAATTCTCCAGAAATATCTTTACTGGAATATGTGATTTATATCAGGCGTAGTATACGTAGTATTCCGTATTTCGATCCAGCATCGGATGTCACGTGCAAGGCCTGGGGCTGGAATTGTGTATGCCCCGTACGAAGCACATATCGGATCTCTAGTAACTAGTCTCTATAATCGGATAATCATGACCTAATCATATTATCCCGATGACTGCAGTACATAAGAGCACCAGTTCCGTATCCTACGTGATCATCATCTCCACTATGACTGAGTGATACTTCCGTCTCGACATCACACCCAATACACTACGATTCTCAATATACCCAGAAGAGGCGTACAGAGAACCTGTTAAAGCCTTGGACGACCAAAACAAAAGTATATTGATTGTCGCAAGTATTAGCGGTGCAAGTCTCAGGTTAAGACCAAATACACCTACCCTGATTCGGACTTCCATAGACACATAGTCATACTACCAATGGAATTCCGAGAGGTCTATCCAGAGCGAAGCTGTTTCTGTACCATCGGTAAACACAACCTCCTATTACACTTGCATGAGTATCCTATACCCAAATATATGAGAACTATGCTGTTATGCTCCCACAACGCGCACAAGTGTAATACTAGTCTTTTAGGCATTATCGATGTCCAATCTCGATAATACTTTGACTAGGGATATTTAATGATTAAACCTTCGTTGATTGATACTGTCTCTCTCTTATCTCAATCCGGAACTAATCATAAGGACCTTCTATCATTTATATATCTTGGTAATTAATTACAAATGATAAAAGGGCAATTTCCTTTGTCATATAGTTAATTTGTACAACAACACCATGATCTGTACAAATAGTGATGCTATGGGTCATAATTGTCCAACAATCTCCCACTTGGCCTATAGTCAATCACTCAAGTGTCCAACACCCGAACTATGTACGGTTCGCTCAAACTTCTGCTGAGGAAAGACTTTCGTCAGCGGATTTGCAAGGTTATCATCTGATGCGATTTATTCGATCATCACATCGCCACGATGTATAATCCGAACGAATCAGATGAACAGTTGAAGTATATATGTGGATCGTTGATGAGACCATTAATTCTTTAGCCTGTGCTGTAGCCTAGCTCGGCTGCTAACAGAACTACTCCTAATCTAATTAGGATTATTATCAATCCAAAAGGCTTATATTGCTGTCTCAGCTGCAGCATTAACCCGCTATTGTTGTTTATTCGGTAACAGTATCTTGCTTGGAAGATTTCCAGCTCATTGTTCCGTTATTCAAACTTTATAGTACTGCTGTTACGACTTATAGTCGTTATTATCGGTTAGGAAACTTGCAACAGTGAACCCAGTCACTTCAAGTTCTCCTTCTCCACAGTATAAGAAAGCAACCTTAGTTCATCTAAGATACTAAAGGATGTTCTTAACATCAATCCAGTGACCATCACTTGGATTGGCCTGATTGTGACTCCATATGCTCAAAGCATATGAGACACCAGGTCGTGTACATTTATTTCAATGTACGAGTTCTCGGAGAGTGTCAATAACTTTAAATATATCCCAGTAGATCTTTATTCCTAGAATAAAGGTTGTTTCTCCCAAGAATTCTACGGAGAATTTTCATAAAGGCCAAGCTTTCACTGATTGTATTATGGGAACATCATTTCTAAGAAATGGTATATCATCATTATTAGGACAATCAGTGTCAGGCGCTCCCACTAACCTCCTTATATACACAAGAATCATTTTCGTTTTGAATTAAATCATATACCAGTATGATTACATCAAAACGATAATTCCAAGAACGCTATGCTTGCTTCAATCCATCCATGGATCGAATTAACTTGCAAACGTTGTTTGCTCGTTTTAGTATGACAAAACCGTCAGGATGTTGTAAACATCCTCCAAAAGGTTTTCGTTAAGGAAAGCGTTTTGGCATTCAGCTGCCACATTTCATAAATAAAACATGCAGCATCAGCAAGCATTATCCAAATGGATTTACCATGGCAACAGGTAAAAGGTTTCGTCGTAATTGACACAATGTTGATAACGATACCTTTTCGCTACAAGCCTAGCTTCGTACGTTGGTATTTTGCCTTCCATGTATGTATTCCTTGAAGACTTATATAGTACCAATAGGCACAATACCTTCCGGTACAACAACCAGTGTCCAAACTGAGTTGGTATACATGGAATCCATTTCGGACTTCATGGCACTTTGCCATAATAGGGAGTCGATACCTTGTATCACTTCCTCATACGTAGTCAGTTCGTGTTCCTCAATAAGATTGACTTCTTTACGAGGTGAGATCAGAAACCAATAACCCAGGTTATTTTCTGACTCTCTCCGACCTTAGCGGTTCTTGTGTATTCGAAGATTATTGGTATAAGTTTCATCATTGATGAACTATTTGTGTTCCATTAAGGAATCGATGCTTGGAATAGTATTACTCTGATTTTCATCGAGTTTTACTTTCCTCCCACTTACCACTGCATATAGGTATTCCTCTTAGGAAAACCGCTTGGCGAGCAACAATTACATTGTTATCTAGTGAGTTGTATAAGTACTATACTTAGGTTTCCCTAGGATAACCCACAACTTAGGCACTTATCCGATTTGGGTTTTAGTTTGGTATCATCCAAATGTATCCCTAGCATTCCCAAATTTTCAGGAATGAGAAAACCCAGTTTCTTTCCTGGTCATATCTAATATGAAGTCTGTCTAACAGATTTTTATGGAACATTATTCAAAATAAGTTTTGCATTGTTCATGCGTATCCCTTGAAGGAAATGGTAACTCAGATCGACTCATGATTAACCTTATCTTGTCCAACAAAATTTGGTTTCTCCGTTTGGACACAACGTGATGCCACATCCGTGTAGGTCACGAAATATTTTATATCCACCTCTAGCCTAGCTAGATATAGGCCCACTTACATCACTATGAACGAGGGCTAACAGATCGGTGGCACATACACTTTTACCAAGTAAAAAGTATTTCAGGCACTTTGCCTAATAAACTAGATTCGTAGACATTATTTGAATGGAATCAAATATGTCCTAGTACCCACTCTTCGAAAGTGTGGATATACGAGTCTTGTTAATGTGTCCCAGACAACATTGCCACTTATAAGTCTCAACTGATTAATTCAGTTTGAGCTATTTGTTTGTCATGTCATACGTTTTAGATTTATTTATATTCAAAATATAAATACTGTTATTCATATCTAATATGTTTATCTCAATATCATCTTTATAAAATGAAACACTTTAGTGTTCTAGAATATAAAGATATCCACAACGGATTATACTCTGATATAGAGACAATGTTTCTAGTCAAACTAGTTACATTGTAACAGTTTCCTAATTAAGTACACACCCGAAGGGTAGTCCCTAAACTTAGGATTCTACGATTAAAACAACAGCGACTGTTGTCCCGTTTCCATTCGCAGATTAATCTCACTGAAGTCAGTATCCTGCTTGTCAGCAGATTCTGCACATCAGTACATATTTATGTACCACACTCAGTATCTACAATCCAATTTAATACTAGTAGTGAACATGTTTATAACAAACATGATTGAAGCCGGAGCCTTTCCCCTCTTCAATTCCTTCATGTCTGCCTTGTCCATACGGCAGTCACGCTTCAGTGACCCCGTTTGCCACAATTTAGGCCTACATCTTGGGATATGTCCTTTGTCTTCCCAGAAGATTATAATGACTTTGCCTTTGCCCATTTTTCCACACCCCTAAGCCTTTGGCCAAGCCTTGGCCTTCTGGAATGTCGAAGTAAGATGCGCCTGCGCTACTTGCCCTATTGCAAACTTTGGCTTTGTCTCCTTGAGTATAGCCATTAACTCTCCAAGAGTTTACTATTGCAATAGTACTTCTAAGATCTAAGAATAGATCTATGAAGATTCTTCAATTTCATTATCATACTATAAGGATCTAATCCTTAGTTCTGAATAGAGATTAATGAGTCTTTTTGCGGCAAGAATAACGGATTAAGCACTAAATTTATCATTACATGAATATTCAAATATCATGTTCTACTATTTGCTCATTTTGGGCTTAGGCTCGAGACGTCACTATATCAAATAAAGTAACTTCTCGGTCTCCAGGACTATCCTGAGATTTTATTCCCAATTGAAAATTAAAGCCGTTTAAATACATTTTCACCTAGGATTATGTTCTAAACGTTAATCTTTCAATTTATCTTGATTGCTATAGTCCAACTATCCAATCAACGATTTTAGGTACTATTTATTATAATGATTATTACAGTCCAACTATATAATCAACTAATTTAATTGATTGAATTCAATTATATTGATTACTATAATCCAATTATAAAATCAACTATTAATTGAAATAGTTTGAATACAGTCCAACTATTTAATTAAAACAACGATTAAATATTAGTCCAACTAATAAATAATTATTTGACGAAATATTTGAAATGAGCGTGTATATGGCAAGTACTAAACGAATATTGCAAATTTAATACTTGCCTCCCACTATTTTCGGCGAGCCTCTAACCCTTGTGTGGAGTACTAGGGAAACCTTGTTTCCTAGTGGGCTAGGATCCCGTTAAATAACACACAATCTTGATTTTGGGCCAACAAATTGTATGATAATTAACTAGGTAGATCTCTAAGATCAATTGGATCCCATCCAATTCCTAGATCCAGTAGGTGGACATCCAAGTCTGAAACATATATCTTATATATGCCAATATATCCAATATATTCCCTAACCTTTTTCCTCTGAATCAACTAAGCATTGGCTTTGTCACAACAAACTTAGTGATCCCAGTTAAGCGAAACCCATTGACCATGGAAAGCTTCGTAATCGATGTCGATGGACAAGAAATGATCTTGACTTGGCCAACAAATCACAACTTGGACAAGACACCGATATGGAACAAGCCTTCAATTTGATTCAAACACATCCACGACGGATAAAGGTCTTGACTTTGGCCAACAAACCAGTGCCAATCTTGGATCTTGAGTAATAATCACTCAATGGAAGGAAAAACGCTTAATATTTGTAAGGGTTTTTCGCGTAATGGGAACCAATTAATTATCTTTGTTAAGGTCTCATCATCATACACCCTTAAACATGCATTCTAAACACATAATAAGGCGCGTAAAAAAATAATAATGATATACAGATGGATACTTAAACAATTGTTCCTAGAACAAATCTCTCTATTTCCTCTCTCCCGCTAGCACAGTATTACTTCTACCCGATTACATAACAATTTAAAAAGAAACCTCATTTACATTGAGGGGAATAGGTGAGAAGAGAATACCCAGAGTCAAGAGGTAATAGATTGGACACGCAGGTCCAATTTAATAAATTCTAAATTTATTACAACAATTTCCAAAATTGACCTCACCCATCTAATATCCATCTGATATAAATTATGCATACATCGCATCCATGTATTCACACAAAGCATGTTATCAATCAATCTAATCCAATTAATTAATCTGAAAATTAATGACCATCCAATGTTCAAACAACGATTTGATTTTGCGCGAGTCAAATCGTTTTGCGAATAAGTACTCAAAGTACGAATTCTTGAATTATATTAAACTACAACATTAAATCCAATATAATTTGTATTTAATACTAATTATTTATTTAATTCTAAATTAAATAATTACACTTTTTAATGTACCTTTACGACTTAGATTCTAATCTAATCATTACAGGTCCTCAAAGCCCGATTAACATCCAATGTTAATTTAAAATTAAAGTCCAATGGGCTTTCAATTAATTTCTTAAGGCATGGAATTTGGTCAATATGGGTCAAACCCAAATACCAAAGCCCATTTAAGGAATCACCCTTATTTGCCAGAAACCAATTTAGGCCCATTAGGCCCAATTAAAATTAAAGGTCCATTAAGTCATAATTGGACTTTATGGATATGGTTTTGGGCCCATTGGATCCAACCAATTAGCCTAAACCAACTTGGCCCAACCAAGCCCATTAAGCCCAATTACAACTTTACAAGCCCATTCCAAATTTGGCCCAATTAATTAAATTACCAAATTCCAAAATTCATAATTTAATTAACCTAAAGTGTATGCCATAAGTAATTAACCAATTAACATTTCCAAAACACTAATTAGCCTAATTAATTATGCTCATTATCATCAACACATGTCCAATACATTTGAATAAAAAAATCAATCATTTTCTATGCATAGTAGTCACGGCAATTAGGGATTTTTCATGTCCAATTCCGAATTCAATCCAATTAAATCCTAAATCAACATTCCCCAAATGATTTCAACTCATCCAATGATCAAAATCAAAAATCACCATGACTTAGGGCAACTCATTAGTTTCGGCCAAGCCAACCAATTTAGGGAAAATTTATCCAATTCGATTTTACAAATTGACAATGCATAACACCATGTATCATAATTTAAGCATACTCAAACAATCAATTTCACTCAAACATGCTAAATCAATTTTCCCCAATTTTACCCTAATTAAGTTTCATGCTCAAAATGGCTCTG
Source organism: Zanthoxylum bungeanum (assembly GCA_019454045.1). Classification (NCBI taxonomy): domain Eukaryota; kingdom Viridiplantae; phylum Streptophyta; class Magnoliopsida; order Sapindales; family Rutaceae; genus Zanthoxylum; species Zanthoxylum bungeanum. The sequence continues at coordinate 17,164 of SKCR01007706.1, read as the reverse complement.
ATACCATTGTTGGGTTTCTAGTTAGTCCCAAGATCTATTTCAAGCAAGAAACATGTGCGAATACAACAATGAAGAATGGTAGAATCATACTTACATTGAACGGCTTTGCGATGCGACGAACACAAGCCCTTGCTCCATGAAGCTCTCGCCAAGGTCCTTCTTGTGCTCCTTGAGAATTCGGTCACCACCATGAAGGATCTCCAAGCTCCAAGCTTTGTGTTGTGATCCATGCTCATAAGTTGGTTTCCCTATCACCTTCGGATGACCCTCATGTGCTAGCATTGGTAAGATTTGCCACAAATCTTCCAAGTTCATCATCAAGCTCTCGGTTTTGTGAGAGAAAAAAAAGAGAGAAGAAAATATGGTCTTGGCCGAAAATTTGAGAGAGAGAGAGAGAGAGGGTGTGTGTTGGTTGGTTTTCTAAAAACCTAATACCAAAAATCTAATCCAAAATTTTTTGTAAATGGTTTCAAAAAGTCAAATAAAATTTTGGAGCCAAAAATTAATTAATGCTTTCCAATACCACCATCAATCACAAGTGACAAGTTGTCACATCACTCAAAGTGACTAGACATCACATCAATAGATTGACAAGTGATTTGACGCTTGATGTGACTTGTGGGCCGCACTTGAATTCGAAATGCGAGTGCGCCCGCAAACACTCCCGGGCTCGGGTTCACTAATTCTGAATTAACGAATTTTCGTTGCGACGTAATTAAATCAATTCAATTAAATAATTGTGTCTAGCAAAATTACTATTCACGTCGCTATCGAATTAATTCTAAATTAACTCGTTCGCCCGAATTAAAATCTAATTTTAATTCGCGTCGAAATCCAATTTCGTATATTATATCGAATATATTATTTTATTGATTAATTCCAATAATCATTATCTCTCTTTAATAATATTTTATCCCAGATAAAATATCTCCGTAATTAATCCCAAATTAATTTTCTCTCTCTTATAATTAATCCCAGATTAATAAAGTGCGAGTCATACGTCACGGTGAATCTTCGGGAAGCGACCCATGAGATCCCCGGATATGTTGGCAGTAAATCCGATCGTCGGACTATCCGAACACGTACGTACCTAGTACTACGCTTTTACCGATTTACAAGACATGGTTGGCTTCTAGCAAAGCACCGTGCCTACCCAATTCTCCAGAAATATCCTTACTGGAATATGTGATCTATATCAGGTAGTATACGTAAATTGCGTATTTCGATCCAGCATCGGATGTCACGTGCAAGGCCTGGGGCTGGAATTGTGTCTGCCCCGTAACGAAGCATATATCATCCGGATCTCTGGTAACTAGTATCTATAATTGGATAATCATGACCTAGTCATATATCCCGATGACTGCAGTACATAAGAGCACCAGTTCCGTATCCTACGTGATCATCATCTCCACTATGACTGGAGCGATACTTCCGTCTCGACATCACACCTAATACACTACGATTCTCAATATACCTAGAAGAGGCATACACAGAACTTGTTAAAGCCCTGGATGACCAAAACCAAAGTATATTGATTGTCACAAGTATTAGCGGTGCAAGTATCAGGTTAAGACCAAATACACCTACCCTGATTCGGACTTCCATAGACACATAGTCATACTACCAATGGAATTCCGAGAGGTCTATCCAGAGCGAAGCTGTTTCCGTACCATCGGTAAACACAACCTCCTATTACATTTACATGAGTATCCTATACCCAAATATATGAGAACTATGCTGTTATGCTCCCACAACGTGCACAAGTGTAATACTAGTCTTTTACGCATTATAGATGTCCAATCTCGATAATACTTTGACTAGAGATATTTAATGATTAAACCTTCGTGGATTGATACTGTCTCATATCATCTCAATCGGGAACTAATCATAAGGACCTTCTATCATTTATATATCTTGGTAATCTAATTACAAATGATTAAAGGGCAATTTCCTTTGTCACATAGTTAATTTGTACAACAACACCATGATCTGTACAAATAGTGATGCTATGGGTCATAATTGTCCAACATCTTGTGCTTATAATTTCTTCATCAGAATCCTTCAAATCCTTTTAATTGATATTGCCTCCATTTAAATTAATAATATCCATTCATATGCGAAGTGTGCAAACAATAATATTGGAAACAAGTTGTGGTATTTTAAAATATAATTATTATTATTGCTTTTTTTTATTTTGGCTTATATTGTTTTTGTTTCTAATGTTGTATGTTTTATTGTAGTTCATATATTGAGATTTTGCTTTTTTTTAAACGTTGGAAATATTGTAAATTCTCTAAATGTAAAGTTTGGATGAAGGAGGGTCATGTCCCTTGGTGGTGCCTTATGGGAAGGGTACAAATATGTAGGGACATATCCTCTAAATTAGAAGAATACACTTCTAGGCTCCAAATGGAAGGGGTATAACCCTTAGGAGGGTTACACCCCAAAGCAAAGGGTTCCCTTAAAGCACCCTTCCATGCCTATATATAGGAGCCTTATTGTTCATTTTATCAATCCAAGAAAAGTAAAGTCTCATACATTTTGTTTTAGAGTAAAGAGAGAGTTTCCACCATTGTCTCAGTTCAAGATCTTGTTAATGAGTGTCCCTTGAACAAGAGGAGTCCAAGTAATCCTGGGAGGATGTTAGCCAGAAAAACCATAGAGCACCGAGGCAGGGCTAATAAGTTCTTAAGGACAGAGAGAACTCGAATTGGACTACAAATATTCATCGTTTTCCAAGTTTTTCTATTATATAAGGTTTAGGGTTTATTGTGTAATATTGGCATGATTTGATTTCATTTTTGTTCTTGATGCATGTTGATTTCGTTTAATAGCACTTAATTCCCCAACAATCTTAAGAACTTATTAGTTTAGTGTTGTTAGATAAAAATTCGCATATGTTAATAAGAATTTTTTTTTGGAAAATGGTTTATGTGCATGAAAAATACGCATGGGTGTTCGAACGCCCGACGGACGTGTAGGAAAATTTTTGAATTTTCGTAAGAACATTCGAACGCGTATTCAAACGCAACTCGAACGCAAGTCTTCTACCTACGAACGTTCAAATACGTCTTCAAACGCATCACAAACGCAAACCCTCCAGAACATTTCGTTCGAACGCGTTTTTGAACGCTACAAGAACGTAAACACTCTGGAACATTTCAGTCGAACGCGTTCTCGAACGCTACATGAACGTGAACTCTCTGGAACACTTCGTTCGAACGCATTTTCGAACGATACATGAACGTGAACTCACTGGATAATTTTATTCGAAAGAAGAAACTAACGCGACACTAATGAAATAATCTTGGAATTGCTTCTAAATTGAAATAGACTTAGATTAACTCATATTATCATAATATTAACTTAGTAAAATCATATATTGTATTACAATAAACTTAGTAGTATAGATTTAAGTTAATATTAGGGTGTTCAACTATCACAAGCATACACATAGTGATAAAGTTGAAATTTTAATTATGTGTTGCATTCTTGGTTGAGAATTAAAAATGTAATTTTACACATGAAATTTCATCCAAGCTTTATTGATTTATACACTTATACACACACATATATATACACACATTGTATTGTGAAATTAAAAGTATAATACTAAGTTTGAATGCCTAAGAGATTCTATTGAGGAAGTGTTTAAAGGATATTCTGTCAAAATGGCGATAAAAGCCTAAGTGGTCAGAGATTTAAGTGGTTCCTCCGGACCCCACTTGTGTTAATTGGTACTACTATCCAATATAATAACGAGTAGATACTTGGTATATCACTTGAACAAGATCGTTCGTTGATCGTTGTACAATTTGTCTTTTGTAGACTTATTGATTGCTGTTGGTTTTTCCAGTTACGCATGGCTAGCGGAAATATCACAGTACCGATCGCTCATGGAGAAAAATCGGAAATGTTTGCTGGAGCAAACTTTAAACAATGGCATAGCAAAATGTTGTTCAACCTGACAACTCTGTAGTTGGCTAAGTACCTCAAAGATCCTCCGGGTCTTGTAGAGGGAGAAACGGAAACAGCCAAGCAAATGTGAGAAGAGACATGGTCGTCATGTGACTTCTTGTGCAAGAACTACCTCTTGGGAGGACTTGACAATACCATGTACAATGTGTACCAAGGCATGATTTCTGCGAAGATTCTCTGAAAATCTCTCGAAAAGAAATACAAAACTGAGGATGTCGGGTGTAGACACTGTATTTTTACATAAGCCCGATGATGAGCCTCGTATGGAGGCACTACCTGAAAAGTCACGGAAGTCACGGGAAGAATGCCGGAAGGAAAGAAAACCTCCAAAATTAACCCCTCATTGGATTCGACTCACTAGCCCGCCTCGGATTCGCTTAGTCGGTTTCTGTTTCAAACCTTAGCCTCAGCCCAAAACCTCTGCAACCCATAAAGCCCACCATGCACGCCCAAAGCCCACTATGCACGCCTAAGCCTTCCGAAATAAAAAATCCCATTCAAAATACATGTCAAAATTCCCTCAAATCACCTTCCAATTTAAAGAGATTGTGAATCCTCCTCACCAAAATTATAAAAATTATTTCCCAAAATATATCCCCCAAATTTATTTGATTTGTTTCCTTGACTGGAAGATTCCTTGTCACTATAAAAATAAAGCTTGACCAAAGCCTAAAAGGGGGCCACACTCTCAACCTCACTCGGCAGTAACACAAAAACCCTAAGCTCTCTCTGAACCTCACACGGCTTCATACTTAAAAAACTAGACACCACTTCCAAAATTTCAAACACAGACACACACCAAACTTTCAAACATACACACACGGTCACACTTTCAAACACACACACACGAGTCACACTTTCAAACACACACACACTCTTTTCTAAACACACACTCACACACGGAAGCACACAAACACACAGCAACAACAACCACTAAACAAAAGCCTTTCGACCGACCAACCAACAACAAACCCTTCTGCCCTCCACCGAACAACAAGGCAACACGATTAGCCAAAAGCCAAATACCCTAAACAGACAACAACGAAGTCCTCAAAACCAGCCTTCCGTCGAACACCAAACAACAAAGCAGCGAACAAAACCAACAACCAAATTCCCCACCAAGTAACCGAAACAAATAGCCAAAACAGCCCCACCAAACTACCGAACAGTCCAAAAAATAGCCCTTATAACACCAAAAAATAGTCCAAAAAACCACAGAAAACAGCCCCAAAAAACAGCAAAAATAGCAGCCTAAAAACAGTAAAAATAGCCGCCCAAAAACAACCAAAATAGCACCAAAAATAGTGAGCAGAAATCGAATCAGCAAACCAGAAAAATAGCAAGCTTTAATCCTTCCGGCAACGGCATAACGCACTTCCGAGAAGCAAATTAAAAGGTAAGACCTGAGGGCACCCTTATCCTATTTATTTTTATAGTTATGGACACGGCATGCTTGGCTGGACTTGAAATACGTCCAGCCGGGAATGCGAAGTCCTACATTAAAGACGGCCAAATTTCTGGTCACATTATTTCTTTTCTTCTTCAGTATTTTATTATTTATTTTTATCTATTTTCTGTTATTTATCTTTTTTATTTATTTATTCCTCGTTATTTTATTATTTCGCATTTAGTTTGTTATTTATCTTTTTACTTCACCTTTATTTTATTTTTTTCATTATCCGCATATGTTTTATTTTATTATTTGTTATTTACATTGCATTAATGTCTATGTGTGTTATTTCCCTTGCGGTTTATCAGATGGAACCCATACATAAATTCTGTAGCCGAATCCGAATGGACGGTAGTGCGGTCTGTACTTGGGATACAACTCCACGTACCGCTTGAGAAATATTCATATATGCGTGTTTATGTCATTATTGATGCTATTTTTGTAAGAATGTTCGAACGCGTTTTCGAACGCAACTCGAACGCAAGCATTCTGCCTCACTCCATTCGAACGCGTTTTCGAACGCTACACGAACATGAACGCTCTGGAACTCTTCGTTCGAACGCGTTTACGAACGCTACACGAACACACACACACTGGACAACCTCTTTCTTTATGTTTTATCATTTTCATCTCTTTAGTTATTTATTTTGCATTATGCGCTTAATTATTTGCATTTATTATTATCGTTTTTTAATGTTCTTATAATTCACATTATCGTACTTCTTTATTTAATATGTTTTTGGAACTATGTATTTGCTTTTATTTGTATTCATGTTTATGGTGTGCAAATTTGTGTGTTTATTTGAAGTATCTTGCATGTGCTGCATAATACTTGGTTATTGTTGGACAATTATGACCCATAGCGTCACTATTTGTACAGATCATAGTGTTGTTGTAAAATTAACTATGTGACAAATGAGATTGCACTCTTATCATTTGTGATTAGATCACCCAGATATATAAATGATTAGAGGTCCCTATGATTTGTTCCTGGACCGAGAATGATATGAGACAGTATCAGTCCACAAAGGATAAATCATTAAATATCCCTAGTCAGAGTATCATCGAGATTGGACATCGATAAATACGTAAAAGACTAATATTACACTTGTGCGCATTGTGAGGGCACAACGGCATAGTTCTCATATATTTGGGTATAGGATACTCATGCAAGTGTAATAGGAGGTTGTGTTTTACCGATGGTACGGGAAACAGCTTCGCTCTGGATAAGACCCCCTCGGAATTCTATTGGTAGTATGACTATGTGTCTATGGAAGTCCGAAATCAAGGTAGGTGTATTTGGTCTTAACCTGAGACTTGCACCACTAATACATACAAAAATCAATATACTTTGGTTGAAGTCGTCCAGGGCTTTAACCAGTTTCTGTGTACGCCGATTCTGGGTATATCGAGAATCGTCGTGTGTTGGGTGTGATGTCAAGATGGAAGTGTCACTCCAGTCATATGGATATGATGGTCATGTGGGATACGAGACTGGTTCTCTTTAGTGCTGCAGCCATCGGGATAATATGACTTGGTCATAGTTATCCGATTTAGAGACTAGTTACCAGAGATTCGACATGTGCTTCGTACGGGGCAGACACAATTCCAGCCCCAGGCCTAGCACGTGATCATCCGATACTGGACAGAAATATGCAATACTACGATATACTACGCTTCATACATATCATTTATTCCTGTAAGGATATTTCCGGAGAATTGGGGAGGCATGGCGCTTTGCTAGAGGCCAACCTTGTCTTGTAAATCGGTATAAACGTAGTACGAGGTACTTACGTGTTCGGATAGTCCGACAAACGAATTTACTGCCAAATATCCGGGGATCTCATGGGTCGCTTCCCAAAGATTCAACGATGACGTATAACTCGCACTCTATATTAATCTGGGATTAATTAGAAGAGTGAGAAAATTAATCTGGGATTAATTACGGAGATATTTTATCTGGGATAAAATATCATTTAAATAGAGATAACGATTAATTTGGAATTAATCGATAAATTAATATATTTGTATATTAAACGAAATTGGATTTCGACGCGGAATTAAAATTAGATTTTAATTTGGGCGAATGAATTAATTCAGAATTAATTCGTTAGCGACGTGAATAGTGATTTCGCTAGGCGTAATCATTTAATTATGACGCAACGGAAAATTCGTTAATTTGGAATTAGCGAACCCGAGCCCCAGATTATTTACGAGCGCATTCGCATTTCGAATTCGAGTGTGGCACGTCAAATCAAGCGTGAAATCACAAGTCACTTTGAGTGATGTGACTTGACAACTTGATGGATTGAGTGATGTGAGTGGTTGGGGCTTTAATGGTTTGACTTTTAAAAGCCAAATTCACAAGAAATGAAATGGAAATTCAAATGTGTGTATAAGATACAAAAAATTTGGAAACCAACCACACATTCTCTCTTCTTCTCATCTCTTTCATCATTCACGACCAATGGGCAAATAGCTTACTGGTTTGTAGTCAAAACCGTGAGCATTGGGGAGCTTAGAGTTGGAATTTTGTGGCAAAAATCGCAAGTGCTAGCACACTACGAGACATGCGAAGGTGATAGGGAAGTCCACCCATGAGCCGAGAATCGTTCGACAAAGCTCGGAGCTTGACGAAGGACCCAAAACGAAGCCAAAACCAGTGAGCACAAACTGCAGTTCACGCCAAACCAGTGAGCAGTTTTTGGAGTTTCGTTGCTTGCCGCGTCGCTCAACCGATCGATGTAAGTATTCCGCAACTTCTTCGATGTGTATTCGCACTTGAATCATGCTTATAATTGATCTTGGGACCTTAATAGAAACCAACAATGGCATCTAGAGCAAGGTTTGAGCATGAATTTGAATTAGGGTAAAATTTGGGTAAAAATGATTTGAGCATATTTGGATGAAATTGGATGTTTGAGTATGCTTAATTGATGATAACATGGTGTTATGCATTGTCAATTTGATGAATTTTGAATTGGATAATTTTCCCCCAATTGATTTGGCTTGGCCGAATGTTGTACCCTAATGTTGTCTTGGAATTTTTTTTGATTTTTGATTCATTGGATGAGTTAGAATAATTCGGGAATGTGATTTAATGTCGATTGTGGAATTAATTTGATTGAATTCAAATCGGACGAAAAATCCCCAAATTGCCGAGACATGTAGCATGTAAAATTGGGTTTGATTTTAATCAAAATGTGTTGGACATGTGATGATGAAAATGAGTATGATTAGTTATGTTAATTAATGTTTTAGAAATTTTAATTGGGTAATTAATTGTGTAATACACTTTAGTGTAATTAAATTGGAAATTGGATTTTTGTGATTTAATTATAATTGGGCCTTAAAATTGGATTTGGGCTTGTTGTGTTGTAATTGGGCTTGTTGGGCTTTGTTGTACAAAGTTGGGTTAAGGCAAATTGGATTGGATCCAATTGGGCCTAAAACCGCATCCATAAAGCCCAAATGCGACTTAATGAACCTTTAAAGTTTAATTGGGCCTAATGGGCCAAGATTGATTTCTGAGCTTATGTGGTAACTCCCGGATTGGATTTTGGTTATTCGGTTTGACCCGAGTTGACCAAAAGTCCATGCCTCAAGAAATTAATTAAAAGCCCATTGGACTTTAATTAAATTGACGTTGGACGTTAATCAGGCTTTGAAACCCGAAAAGATTAAATTTGGAATTTAAGTCGTAAAAGTTCATTAATAAAGTATAGTATTTAATTTGGAATTAAATAGTGAATTAGAATTAAATGCATATTGAATTGGATTTAATTATGTAGTTTAATTTAATTCAAGAATTCGTACTTTGAGTACTTATTCGCAAAAATGAGTTTGACTCGAGCAAAATCAAATCGTTGTTTGAACATTGGATGATCACTAATTATCAGATTAATTAATTTGATTAGATTGATTGATAACATGCTTGTGTGAATACATGGTTGCGATGCATGAATAATGTATATCGGATGGATATTAGATGGGTGGGACAATTTTAGAAATTGTTGTAATAAATTCGATTTATTAATTGGACCTGCGTGTCCAGTTTTATTACCTCTCTATTCTTTGTATTCTTTTCTCACCTATTCCCCTCAATGTAAATGAGGTTTCTTTGGAAGTGTAGTGTAACGGGTAGAAGTATTACTTGTGCTAGCAGGAGAGAGAAAGGGAGAGTTTTGATCTAGGATCATTGTGTAAAGTATCCATCCGTATATCATTATTATTTATTTATACGCGCTTTATTATGTGTTAAGAATGCATGTTTAAGGGTGTATAATGATGAGACCTCAACAAAGATAATAAATTGGTTGCCAATTTACACTCGAAAAACCCTCGCAAAATATTAAGCGTTTTTCCTTCCATTGAGTGATTCTCACTCAAGATCCGAGACGGCATTGGTTTGTTGGCCAAAGTCAAGGCCTTTTTCTGTCGAAGATGTGTTTGAATCACGAGAGCTTTCTTCCATGTCAGTGTCTTGTCCAAGTTGTGGTTTGTTGGCCAAAGTCAAGACCACTTCTTGTCCATCGACATTGATTACGAAGCTTTCCATGGTCAATGGGTCGCGCTTGACTGGAATCACTAAGTTTGTTGTGCCAAAGCCAAGGCTTAGTTGATTTAGAGGAAAAATGTTAGGTAATACATTGGATGTATTGGCATATATAAGATATATGTTTCGGACTTGGATGTCCCCCTAACGGATCTAGGAATTGGATTGGATCCAATCGATCTTAGAGATCTACCTAGTTAATTATCATACAATTTGTTGGCCAAAGTCAAGATTGTGTGATATTTAACGGGATCCTAGCCCACTAGGAAACGCGGTTTCCCGAGTACTCGACAGAGGGTTAGAGGCTCGCCGAAAAATAGTGGGAGGCAAGAATTGAATTTGCTATATTCGTTTAATTACTCTCCATACACGCTCAAACAAATATTAATTCGTCAAAGAAATTAAATGTTAGTTGGACAAATATTTAAATTGTTGTTTTAATAAATAGTTGGACTATATATTCAAAATATTCATTTATAGTTGATTTTATAATTGGATTATAGTAATCAATATAATTGATTTTAATCTATTAAATTGTAGTTGATTAAATAGTTGGACTATTGTAATCATTATAATAAATAGTACCGAAATTGTTGATTAAATAGTTGGACTATTAAAATCAAGATATAATTGAAAGATTGACATTTAAAATATAATCTTAAGGAAAATGTGTTTAAATTGTTTAATTTTCAAATTGGGAATAAAATTTCAGGATGGTCCTGGAAAAATAATAAGTTATTTTATTTGATAAAATAATATATTATGCCTAAGCCCGGAGTTAAGCAAATAATAGAGCATAATCTTTGGAAGATTAATGTGATGATAACTTAAGTGCTTAATCCATTAAGCTTGTCGCAGTAGACTCCTTAATTTCTGAATCAGAACTAAGGATTAGATCCTTAAAGTATGATAAAGAAATTGAAGGATCTTCAAAGAATCTATTCTTAGATTTTAGAAGTACTAAATTGCAATAAATAATTCTTGGAGAATTAATGACTATTCTCAAGGAGACAAAGTCAAAGTTTGCAATTAGGCAAGTAGCGCAAGGCTCACCTTACTTGGATATTCTAGAAACCCGAGGCTTGGCCAAAGGCTTCTGGAGTGTTGAAACTGGCAAAGGAAACATCATTATAATCTTCTGGGAAGATAAAGGAAATATCCCAAAATGTCTGCTTAAATGTGGCAAACGGGATCAAAGAAGCGTGACTGCCGTTTGGACAAAGCAGACATGAAGGAATTGAAGAACGAGCAAGGCTCTGACTTCAAATATGTTTGTCAACATTATGTTCACTACTAGTATTAAAATTGGATTTTACATACTTAGTGTGGTACATAAATATGTATTGATGATCAGAATCTGCTATGAGCAGGATACTGACTTCAAATGAGATTTATCTGCGAATTGTAAACGGGACAAAAGTCGATGTTTTAACCGTAGATACCTAATTTAGGAACTACCTTCGGGTGTGTACCTGAATTAGGAAAATGTTATAATGTAACTAGTTTGACTAGATACATTATCTCTATATCAGTGTTTAACCCGCTGCGGGTGAACCTTTATATTCTAGAAAACTAAAGTGTTTTATTATATAAAGATGATATTGAGATAAACACATTAGATGTGAATAACAGAATTTATATTTTGAATATAAATAAATCTCAAATATATATTATGACAAATAAATAGCTCAACTGATTTGATCAGATGAAACTTAATTATGGCATTGATGTCTGGGACAGAATCAAACAAGACTCTTATATCCACAATTTTGAAGAGTGGGTACTCGGACTAATTTGATCCCAATCAAATAAAGTCTACGAATATAGTTTATTGGGCAAAATGCCTAAAACACTATTTACTTGGTAAAAATGTAAATGCCACTGATCTGTTAGCCCTAGTTCATAGTGAAGCAAGTGGGCCCATGTCTAGCTAGGCTAGAGGTGGAGATGAATATTTCGTGACCTATACAGATGTGGCATCGCGTTATTGTTATGTGTTCTTTTGAAGAACACAAATCGGAAACTTTTAAGTTTCGACACGAAATAGACGAACAGATCGGCTATAGTATTATACCGTCACGGTAAGACCGTAATGGAAAATACTTAAGCAATAAGTTTCTAATATACTTGAAAGAGTAAAGTATTCTTTCATAAGAGGACTCCTCCCTGAACACATCAGTTTGACGGTGTGTCCGAACTGACTAACCGAATTATGTTAGACAAAATAAGGTTAATCATGAGTCGCTCTGAGCTACCATTTCCTTCAACGGATAAGCTTTAAACAGTGCAGAACTTATTTAGAATAAGGTTCCATATAATTTGTTTGACAGATTTCATATTAGATATGAACGGGAAAGAAACCGAGTTTCACATTCCTGAATATTTGGGTATGATGGGCATATGTTTGGATGATACCAAACTAGAACCCAAATTGGATAAGTGCCAATTTTAGGTTATCCTAGGGATACCATAAGTATTGTACTTATACATCTCACCAGAGAACAATCAGATTGTTGCTCACCATGCGGTTTTCCTAAGAGGAATACCGATATGCAGTGGTAAGTAGGAGGATAGTGAAACTCGATGAAAATCGGAGTAATACTGTCCAAGCACCCATTCCTTAATGGAACATAAATAGTTCATCTAGGATGAAACTATTACCATTAATCTTCGTATACACAATAACCGCGTATTTCGGAGAGAGTCAGAAAACAACCTGGGGTATGGGTTTCTGATCTCACCTCATAAAGATGTCAATCTTATTGAGGTATACCAACTGACTACGTATGAGGAAGTGATACTAGGTATCGACTCCCTAATTATGGCAAAGTGCCATGAGTCCGAAATGGATTCCATGTATATCAACTTATTTTGGATACTAGTTGATGTACCGCTAGGCATTGTGCCTATTGGTACTTTATAAGTCTTCTAGGAAGACATACATGGATGGCAACATACCAATGTATAAAGCTAGGCTTTTAGCGGAAAGGTATCGTTATCAACATTGTGTTGATTACGATTCAACCTTTTACCTGTTGCCACTGTAAATCCATTTGGATAATGCTTGCTATTGCTGCATGTTTCATTAATGAAATATGTCAGCTTAATGAGAAAATCGCTTTCCTGAAAAGGAAACCTTTTGGAGGATGTTTACAACATCTTGTCGGTTTTGTCGTACCATAACAAGCAAACAAGATTTGCAGGTTATTCGATCCATGTTTGGATTGAAGCAAACATTAGGTTCTTGGAATTGTCGTTTTGATGTAATCATAATGGAGTATGATTTAATTCAAAACGAAATGGTTCTTGTGTATTGATGAGTGGTAAATCTATCACTATTTCCCACTCATTTAACCTTATATTTTGTATAGTTTCTTGAGTATTATGAATATTTTGATGTGGTTTGTGTTATTTTGTAGATAAATAAAGTTTCAGGACACTCTGGAGGTGATTTGGGCCAAAACAGTGAAAATTGGAAGAAAAAGGCATTTTGGTAATTTCACGCGTCGCGACGCCAAGACCTTAAGTGTCGCGACGCCTAACGTGCGCCAAACAGTGCTAACGTGTGCTAGGTACACAAATCAGAAGCTGAGAAAAGTTTGACTTTGCTAACATGCACCGTGACACGTGTCACCATCACAGCCGATCTGCTAACATGTGCCGTACCACGTGTTGCAATCCTACGGTGCCGACAGTCATCATCGCCACGTGTGCCACGTGTCACTCCACGTCATTGCCGCGTCATCAGCCACATCACCAGGTTGACCAAGTCAAACTGCCACCTCACCGCCACGTCATCATCAGCGAATTAGGAAGTGCCACGTGTCGCAATCCTACGGTGCCGACAGTCTCTTTCCCACGTGTCGCCACGTCACCGCCACGTCACTGCCACGTCACCGCCACGTCAGCATCAATCATTGAGTATCTAATCCTTATCTGACACGTGGCGGATAAGAATCTCATCGACCAATCAGAAGCCGCCACGTGTCACAATAATTGAAGCCCAACCACTCTGCCACGTGTCACCTTATCAGCTTATCTAGAATCTGCAAACCGACGAACCAGAGCGTGCCATGTCGACAGAAGCTGGCGTAGCGACGCCAAGACCTTCAGCGTCGCGACGCCCGAAGCCTACCCGCGCCTATAAATTCAGCTTCAAATTTCAGAATTTGTTGCACCACTCTCTCTCATCTCTTTGATGTAAAGAGAGAGTTTCTCTCTCTACTTTCTTTTAATTTTTAGTTTTTTTTTAGTTTTGTAATTAATTTAATTGCGTTTTGTAATAATAGTAATTAATTTTTAATTTTTACTTTTTACTTTTTACAGTTTTTACTATTTATCATGAGGAGGTAACTTCCCCAGCTATAGGGTGAAAGGTAATTCTTTTACTGTTACTATTTATATTAATCTCCCTTAAAAATAATATATTCACTATTTAAAATATTGACTTAAAAAGGATACCGCCAGATTGGTCCGTTGGTAATTAAATTTTGGTTCCGCCTTTATGGCTGGTTGGACTTAATTTGACTTAATCAGGTTACCGCCTATATGGCTGGTTGGTAAAATAATCACAAGTTTATATATTATTTTATGGGAGATATCTAAATTAGTAGTAGTAAAAGTAATTCCTTTTACCTTAACATTTTATTTTATTGTAATTTTCTTTTCAGTATTTACTTTACCGCATTTTTACTTTATGTCTTTTATTTTCAAGTTTTTACTAGCCCTAATTATGTGTGGTAACTAAATTAGTTATCTGGGGTTGTGATGACTTTTAATATCACCGGTTATAAGGGGTTAGATTATAGTTTGGGTAATATAAAGATTTATTATTGAGTCTTAATCTTAATGCTTTTTAATTAACTGGCCATTAATAAAATTGATTAGGTAAACTTAAAATGAACTAGACATAGGGATTTTAAGTTTAAGACCTCAGACTCAATAGCCCACGATCTTCCTTGAGGATAGATAACCCTTTAATAGATTTCCTTACAGGATAGGAATATACCTGTCGGGCGGGGGTAGCCAAAATTGGAACTTAAACTTAATGAATCCAGATAATTTGGTTGACATAGACATATGGTTCAATTGGGTTAAACTGTGTATTTGTGTCTGACCATCGACAGAGGCTTACACATAATTTAGTGTTCCAGGTTAATGAATCAATATATTACCCAACTTTAAGATAACCACTTCATCTTTAAAATGATATTGGAAGGAATCACAACCCTAGATTGTTTTTAATATTGAATTTTCTTAAAACATATTTTCGACAATTTTATTTACTTGCTTTTAAATTTAGAATCGTCACCATTTCAAATCAATCAATCAACCTCTTAGATACTAGTAATCATTTGACCTCATAAAATTAATAGATTAGATATTAAGTCCTCGTGGGATCGATATTTTTATACTACTTGAACGATACGTGCGCTTGCTTTATACGTGTGTGTTTCGCCGGTCAAGTTCTTGGCGCCGTTGCCGGGGACTTATTTATCTTTTACTATTAGTTTAGGGGTTAGATAAGTTACTTGTATCTAATTTCTTTTTACTTATTGTCGTTGTTTTCTTGTGTTTCAGGTTCTCAGAAATTACATGAGACGAACCAGAAGCTTTGAACTCCGACCGCTTGACCCAGAAATTGAAAGAACCATCAGACAGTTGAGAAGGGAAAGGCGAGAAGGCCAAGAAGCTTTAGTCAACATGGAACCTGAACCTTTGAACGTTGCACCACCAATTCCCATTCGAGACAGAACCATTCTGGTGGTTGACAGACTCATTTTTTGTATTGTACTTCCTCCCTTACCAGCAAATGCGGGTGACATCAAAACATGCATTCATATGATTCAGCAGTCAGTGCAGTTTGGGGGAAATGCAACTGAAGATCCTAATGCCCACATCAGCAACTTCCTGGAAGTTTGCGGTACTTTTAATTACAACCGAGCAGCTGAAGAAGCAATGAGACTGCGAGTTTTTTCATACTCCTTGAAGGACAGAGCTAAAGCTTGGCTACATTCACTACCAGCAGGTTCTATCACAACACAACTTGGAACACTCTAGCCACCAAATTCCTTGCAAAATACTTTCCACCAGCCAGAACTGAAAAGTTAAGGAATGACATCACATCCTTCATGCAACAAGGTTCAGAATCCATTTGCGAAGCTTGGGAAAGATTCAAGGATTTACTCCGGAAATGTCCTCATCATGAGATCGCAAAGTGGCTACAAGTTCAGACTTTCTACAATGGACTTTCTGGAATAATGAGAACCACAATCGATGCTGCTACTGGAGGAGATTTGATGGCAAAAGGAGAAGATAAAGCCTGGGACTTAATTGAAGAAATGGCCAACAACAATTCCTTGTGGCCAACAGAAAGGAGCATGATCCAAAGAATTGTAGGAATTTATGAAAGTGGAGCCAATACAGCAGTCAACGCCAAGCTAGATCAGATATGCAAATTCATGGAGACTCTTACCACTGGATCCACAAGTTCACCATATGAAGGAGCACCAGAACTAAACCAACTTGAAGAGACGGTGAATTATGTCAACAATTTCAACAGACAGAGGAACAATCCATATTCCAACACTTACAACCCAGGGTGGAGGAATCATCCTAATTTTTCATGGAGCAACAATTCAGGTCAACAACAGAATTATCCACCACCTGAATTCCAACAACAGAACAAAGGCCAGGAGCAGGCAAATGAACTAGGAATAACAGAAGTGTTGACCTACTTGAAAAAGATGGAACCAAAACACGACTCTCAAGCAGCAAGATATGATGTTATGTTTCAAAATAAGTGCATTGAATCAAAGCCATTCAGTCTCTATCAAAGCACTAGAGAATCAAATGGGACAACTAGCCAATGCTCAGAGTTACAGACCGCCAGGTACCCTTCCTAGCAACACAGAGCCAAATCCAAGGAACATGAGGAAGGAGGAGCAATGTCATGCCATCATGTTAAAAAGTGGTACTGAAATCAACAAAGATGTTGGAGCCAAAACAACTGCTGAGCTGAGGAAGTTCCAAAAGAACAAGAACAGACAAATCCACCTCCACATTTTCCTCAACTTCTTCAGAAGAACAAATTGGACAAGCAGTTTTCTCGGTTCCTGGAGATTTTCAAAAAGTTGCATATCAACATTCCATTTGCAGAAGCGTTGGAACAAATGCCCACC